>CAHIKZ030005063.1:2415000-2570000 GCA_903632075.3 Acanthosepion pharaonis
AGTTGATATATTTTGCATTAGATGCATTGAAGAGAAAATACATTCAAACCAGAATTCTAATTATGAATCACCACATGCAAAATAAGCAATTTTGTTACTGTATTCGATAAGTAAAAACCGTGTAAGAAATATTGTAGAACATTACAAAAATGGCTACACAATGAATAATATATGTTAGATCTTTTCTTAGATCATAATTTTAAAAAATAGATAAAAGTGTATATAACACCATAATACTGCTTGGCACAAATAATAAGACAAAATGTTTTACACTATTTACATTATATTTGGACGATTGACCTAATCTTTGTCGCCATATTTATCAGAACGTTTCGGGCGTTGTACACTCCGGCCTTCTTCAGGTGGTTGGAATGTCGAACTGAACCCTTTATTTCACTCACTGGGGTAGACTGTTCTAGTTCCACGTGCCATGTCTAATGGATGTCAGTTATCAGTTATCTCCTGTTATTTCCCCTTTCCAAGTTCTTCACTGCCTTAACCGGGTATTGAACTTTTTTGGTACTATAACTGGATCTTCAAGGACACATGACACAGTGGATAAATGCGTTAGTTAGATCCAGTGACAGTGCCAAAAGAGTGTGAGTTCAATCCCGGTTAAGGCAGTGGAGAAATTGGAAAGGGGAATTAACAGGAGATAACTGATAATTGACATCCATTAAACATGGCACGTGGAACAGTCTACCCCAGTGAGCGAAATAAAGGTTTCAGTTCGAGTGTACAACAACCGAAACGTTGTAAGAAATATGGCGACAAAGATGAGGACAATAGTCCGAATAATGTAAATAGTGTACATAATACCTCATCTCAGCAATATACAAAGATACTGAAAGGCCGAAACGTTGTAATAAATATGACGACAAAGATGAAGACAATAGTCCGACTAATGTAAATAGTGTACATAATACCTCATCTCAGAAATATAGACAGATACTGAAAGGCCGAAACGTTGTAATAAATATGGCGACAAAGATGAGGACAATAGTCTGAATAATGTAAATAGTGTACATAATACCTCATCTCAGAAATATAGACAGATACTGAAAGGCCGAAACGTTGTAATAAATATGGCGACAAAGATGAGGACAATAGTTCGAATAATGTAAATAGTGTACATAATACCTCATCTCAGAAATATAGACAGATACTGAAAGGCCGAAACGTTGTAATAAATATGGCGACAAAGATGAGGACAATAGTCTGAATAATGTAAATAGTGTACATAATACCTCATCTCAGAAATATAGACAGATACTGAAAGGCCGAAATGTTGTAATAAATATGGCGACAAAAATGAGGACAATAGTCTGAATAATGTAAATAGTGTACATAATACCTCATCTCAGAAATATAGACAGATACTGAAAGGCCGAAACGTTGTAATAAATATGGCGACAAAGATGAGGACAATAGTCTGAATAATGTAAATAGTGTACATAATACCTCATCTCAGAAATATAGACAGAAACTGGAAGGCCGAAACGTTGTAATAAATATGGCGACAAAGATAAGGACAATAGTCTGAATAATGTAAATAGTGTACATAATACCTCATCTCAGAAATATAGACAGAAACTGGAAGGCCGAAACGTTGTAATAAATATGGCGACAAAGATGAGGACAATAGTCTGAATAATGTAAATAGTGTACATAATACCTCATCTCAGAAATATAGACAGAAACTGGAAGATAGATGAAGAGAATGGAAGATATTTTCTCTGGTAATATTGAAGTGAAAAAGGGTCATCTTTCATTGTTTTATTGGGACGATGGATCAAGAGTTTACTTCTTTATCTATCGAAAATCTGGCATGTGGTTAAATATAGACAGAAAAAGTTTTACATTTGCGTTTTTATAAAAAATCACACTAACGCTACTTCACTGTAACATATAACATCATAATATAGGTAAATTGTTAAGTATAATTTCACTTTGAAATAAATGAAGGTCTTATTTGATTGCACAATGATTTAGTAATAATGTTCTTGTCCCATACATCTGGGACAAATTGTGAAGCTTCAGTAAATTATAAATTTTATAAGTCTATGCTATAAGGCTTTTAATGATCACTGGAATTAAATTACCACGCTCTGATTTTGAACTTAAAATTAATCTTTAAACTCGTTTCCTCAAAAAACAAACAGTAAAAATTACGAAAATAATATTTTGTGTCATTATTTATTATATGAAACCCAACCTTTTCAATAGAGTGCAATACCACGCTTCCAAAAAGTACCTGCACTATTAGACAGCCTTCCCTGTTATATTGGAGGGCCGAAATTGCATAACAATTCATTACCCTTTCTTTGTTCCTATCGAATATTTCCTACTTTTTAATATTTTCTTTAGATTTCCAAGGGTTCTCTCGCTATCCCAGTGCGTCTGCAATAATACCTATTTTTGTACTTGCTGAAATTTGGTGGTTCCTGGTGACTTTATGTATTTGTATATCAACAGATGGTAAAATGTATTCATCATCACCAAAGTACAGTAGAGTTTAGATATGACCGTTCTAACAGATTGCAAAAGAAAAATGGAAAAGAGCGAACACTCTGAAAATGGCTGTGATGCTTTAAAAAATACGAAGATATGAAATTTTGTGACGTCAAAGTTAAGTAAATAGAAAAATGCAAAATTTTGGTTAATTTTAAAAGAAACAACACAATATTTGACACAGAAATCTGACTTTGGAATGGCGAAATATATTTTTCGAAACGCAAGAAAAGTATTAAGAAATAGGGAAATTTCATTAGAAAAAAAGAAAGCAATTCTGAACTGCTATATTCTATCAGTTCTTCTATATGGCAGTATAGAACTGACAATTCCATAACAGATTAAAAGGAGATAGGAGGCAGACGAAATGTAGTTCTATGATCATTGGCTCTTCTTTACAGAAGACCATTTCTTTTTGTTCTGTTTGTCACTCAGAAAGTTATTATTAGCATCATCTATACTTGAACTAACGCACAGCTATGGGGCCATAAGTGATTCTTAGTGTTAGTTTCGATTTTACAACTGTTCTTACACAAGTGGCGAACATAAAGTTTGGCTGTACTACTTATGTTGAAATCTACCTGTCTCTTTGTATAATCATCTCATGTTTGAGTACCGCAAGAGATTTACAAACCTTGTCACAAAACTCGAACAAGTAACCTGCAGGTCTGTCTGGTAAAGCTCCATTCCCCCGAGTTTGCACCTAATCTCCCTCACGGGACTGTCTGAACCATCTGCCGAAAGGGTGACATTTACATAAATACTGCAAGTGTGTTGGTGTACTAATATCTATTATGCAGAATCTATGTTCCCCTTGCTAACGGCGCGCCTTTTGTTGGAATGCACAATTCTCTTCGATCGCCAGCAACAGTATCCCAGACTTCAAAATTAACTACAAGAGTCGTTAGATTACATGTAAGAAGGTTTCTAGAAGGTTGCTATGAATAGCATTGACGGAGCATGCGAATAACGAGGAAGTTGAAGGCAAATGTGAAGAAAATATTTTAGTCATAATGAAAACACAGAAAGAAATCTGCAGAAACTTCCAGAAAGAGAGAAACGAGAAAAAATGGTAAATTATAAATTATAAAAATCCAGAAGGAATGGCCATTAGTAAGAGGAACAGTTCCAAAGGCAAGCTGCAAATTGAAGACGTCAAAATCTACCAAGTAAAGAATTTTTACAATCTGGTGTGTTTTAGCAGACAACATAAAACAGACAGATTACAGCTGTTGAGTGAAGTCAGTTCATGTTAGACCACTTGGAAGACAGACGTTATTACCAAGCGGTAAGGGTAAGGCGAACAGAAGGTACTACCAATAATATAGAGGACACCACTGGCATGACCGGTTTACCCTTGGGAAAATTAGAAGAACTATTCCCCCATTCTCAACTGCTTCTTGATCTCATATGGCAAAACATTGGTATGTAGAATATATATATATATATATATATATATATATATATATATATATATATATATATATATATATATATATAAATGAAGTAATAAACAAATTAAAAACTGTTCCCGCCAAAATAATAGAATAAACTACAGCAATCAACCGCAAAATTGAATAAATAGCTTTAATTTTCTTCCCAGACCAAAACAAAACTATTAAATAAGCGATGTAAACAAATTTTTATTACGTTAATAAAACACCGATTTAAAATAAAAATGAATAAATAAATATATAAGATAGGAAATAAAAATAAAAAAATAAAAAAAAATAAATAAAAACAAACAAAATAATTTAACACAAATAAAGAAAGAAAGAAATAAACGACGTCCGGCAAAATAACCGCCAAAATAGACTACCCACAATTCACCACTGACCCATATATATCAATAGCCGAGAAAAAAAAACACTCGTGGCCTGACGATTGCATCTAGCATGAAACAGCCTGTCGCCTCTAAGTGGTGACTTCAATGCTCACTTTTATATTTACACACGCTCTATCTCTGATATTGAGCTATTTATCCCATAAATATAGCACATCTTAAGACTATATTTCTTCATATATATATATATATATATATATATATATATATATATATATATATATATATATATAAGTATTAAGCATAAGATTATAAATATATGTATAGAGACATTAAGTTATATATATATATATATATATATATATATATATATATATAGAGAGAGAGAGAGAGAGAGAGAGAGAGATTGACAGACAGATAATCCAACTCTATTAACTTTTTTATTATATATATATTTTCTTGTATGGGATAGTGGTGCAAAATTCTATTTTAGAACAACGCGTGTTTATCATTCCTTTCATTCCGTCATGTTAAGGTGTTGGCATATCATGGATATACTAATGCTTATAATGGCTCAACTGGAAATATTCTTTATTTCCTAGAATCCCCATTAAATACATTATGATCTTCAATTCTTTAATTTGAGAATCACTTCAAATATTTTCTTTAGATGAAAATCTTCTCGTCAGTATCCATGTTGCACATTTATAAATCTACCATTCGTCCGTGCATTGATTATTGCTAACATATCTGGCCTAGAGTTCCTACTATATACCTCGAGATTCTTGACAAAATTCAAACAAGGTTCTCTTATGTAATCAATGCTGACATGGCATTTCGACTTCACACGCTTTCTCACTGACGTCATATGGCTTTCTTTTTTCTTGGTGGCTCGAATGCATGAATTTAATCGTGATACTAGATTGGCAATTAGTTCTCATCGCTTTACTGTTGAACTGGCAAGATACAACCGTCTCCTCTACTTTAGAACTTTCTTCCAATTTCTGGCTTTACTGCTACCCACAATATTCAAAAATTTAAATGCAACACCAATCACCATATAATCTACTGAGAGCTGTTCCTATATGTTCGTTCCTTACTTCTCTTGATTAAAATCATCCCATTCTCCTTCACGGTCTGTAACTCGACTTCATACTAATGCCAGCATCTTCTTAATAAGAAATGTATATATATATATATATATATATATATATATATATATATATATATATATATATATATATAAATATATAAATAATTTTTTATTTATTTTTGGAGACATATTTAAAAGATATTAAAAAATAATAAAATAATTGCTAAAAGAACTTAAGAGAAAAGAATGAATGCTGACGGTTTTTTTTTAATTAAATCCCTTCTACCCATCTCTCCTAAAATTCTCTCTGTTAAGGCTTAATCTCCCTTCTCCTCATACTTACACTTTCTCTAAATTCTGTTTTTATTTCCGGAGTTGGTTTTTTTTCTGTTTTCTTTTTGAATTTGTAGGTCTGATGAATTGGATTGTATTTACGATTCCAATGGAATAAATTATGACCATGGAATATTAGAGTTTAAGCCTTTTATTATATATATATATATATATATATATATATATATATATATATATATATATATATAGAACCTGTAAATCGTAATTAACTAAAGAAACAATGAATGAACTATTAAAAAAAGATAATGCTCAGTTGCGTTTAATATTTTCCACGGCGATGTAAATGGAGTCAATATTATGAAATCGTAAAATACGAAACATTTTCCCACATTTCGAAGGCACCATCACCTTATATGAGATACCTTAGCATAGTGGATTTCCAAGCGTCACTTAGATGTAGCACAAAGCCGAAAATAGGGGGGTACCCAGTGAAGATCAAACTCACTACTCAGTCGTAATTGTTCTAGCGAGACAAACTTGCTAATCATTATTCCGCCTCGAGGTGCCCAAAGCATATATCAAGGGTTTCAAAGAAAGCATGATAATGCGACTGTTTATAACAAATTAGGATATTTTAGTGATAAATACACAAAAATGATGAAAATCAAAGGAAGATAATTATATTTTGGACACTGAATTCGAATTTGAAATAATATATGTTTTCATTAAAACGGAAATAAATTAAAGATATTGGTTAAGACATAGTAAGATTTTAAAATAAAGTCATAATAAGAGAAAGCAGTATGTATCTTGAATCCATTTAAAATAGGACAAGAATCGATCTGGGATTGTTTTATCAGAGGACCGTTAAATTACTGGCTATGCTAAAAGCTCTACACGTTAGACTTAATTCTGAATGGAATTCAAGATAGGGAAAGAAATGAGAAATAGATATCAGAAGAGATGACAGTTGACCCGGCCCAAAACCGACCAGGCGGAATATATGTCTTTGATAAAATATGATAACCAGGTTAAGATGGAATGGTACGACGTAAGCATTAACTAAATTCGAAAGGAAATTTGGAAAGATCACTTGGGAAAGTCTTCCAGAGACAGTATAAAATGCGAATAAGATTAAATCGATGTATGCAAGTTGTGAAGACGTGAACAAAGAAATATAGGCTCTAGTAAAAGTGGCCTGAAAAGGAAATTAATTGCGAGATGGAGAAAGTTGGAAAATTCACCTCGTGTCATTTTTCTTTTTGGAGAAAAAGACGAATGGATAAACTGGATGAGTAAAATAGATCGAAAGGATAAAAACAACTGAAGGTTAGAAATTTACTAAGAAGTTTGCAATTGTTTTGCATAGAAGCATAGAAAGGAGATGGACAAAAAGCTTTAGCAAGCTTGATTATAGAAAAAAAAAGCATTTTAAGATTATGAAACTGAAAATGAAGAGCCAAAAGTCATGACTTTTTTAAGAAGTAAGTACCTATAAAAATTTAAAAAAAAACAATTATACCGGTCACAAACTGAATATGAACGTCCCCAAAAATTATGTTTAGAAACGAAGGAAATGGGAAGAATTGTGTTCAGCGTTTTACACACACACACACACATACACACACACACACACACACACACACACACATATATATATATATATATATATATATATATATATATATATATATATATATATATATATATATATATATATATAAAAGTATATGATCACTAGAGTCTAAAGCTTCCTCACCGAAATATAGAAGGAAAGAACTGCCAAAGGAAGAATTTATTTCCTTCAGTCTACAGAGAAAGAAATGTATAGTAACTAAATAGATAAGTATCTCTTTACGTAAGATATTATAAACTAACCTCATCTGATAAATATGTTGAAGATTAGGGAATACATGCTGTAAGTTTTGTTTTAGTGATGAGCAAAAGTAATTGCTGATAATAATAATAATAATAATAATAATAATAATAATAATAAGAAGAAGAAGAAGAAGAAGAAGAAGAAGAAAGCAATAAAGAAAGCAAGAAAGCAAGAAAGAAAGAAAGAAAGAAAGAAAGAAAGAAAGAAAGAAAGAAAGAAGGAAAGAAATATAGAAAAAAAGAGTCCAAGCACCGCCATGATATAGTCTCTCACAACCGCAATGGTGCCTAGGTATTAGGTATGGACTTGATCTCGACAAGAAATGCTATCGTTAAAAGCCAGAAAATGTAGTCGAAAATGACCAAGTCAGTATCCCGTGGCATTGCAACCAGACATCAAAATCATTGACCCGAAACGAACATCTAAAAAACACAAACAAAAAAAGGAAAATGTTCCTCGGAAAATCGCATGAGCCTAGGAAGGAAATCTGTATACAACAAAAATCAAAAGAAATAATAATAATAATAATAATATTAATAATAATAATATCAACACATTTTGAGCTTAAAAATAAAAATTATTTGCTATTGTTGTTGGCTTCCGTGGAGCTGTAATAAAGATAATCCCAAAATGTCTATATCAAATTGTGACTGTAAATTGAAAAAAGATACTTAAAAAAAGACAGATCTTTTCTTGGTCCGAATTCTGAAAAACTTGTTAATGTAGAGAGGTAAAGAAATGACCAGACAAAACATGATTCTTTATACATGTTCCTGATTTTAAAATTATGGCATACGAATTGTGTGAGATACTACTACTACTAATACTACTACTATTTATAATGGGAAATAGATAAAAATATTCTAACATGGGAACTAGAACTTTTACAGTGAGAAAGTATATCGACGTGAAATTTCTTCGAGGGAAATTGTTCTTTTCTTGTGAGATAAATGCCATTTCCAAAGATATCCAATTGTCGCCCATTGTTCTTTCCAAAACAGTAGCTACTCATCTATTTTTATCTCTGTGTTAAGATGTCGGCACTTTTAGTCATTTGACATAGATAAATAAATAAAAAAACACTCTTTATTTTCATTCTATGTGAATATTCAACGGACACTGAGTGCTTTTCATTAATTTCAATGTGTTCTGTTGATATAATACGTTGACAAAAGTTCGCTTTGTGTTTGATTTTAATAAAAGCATGGAAACCATATCCTTATCGCAAAAAAAACCGTTGCTAAGCCACAGATCATCATTCTGGCCATCTAGTTCTGGTGAATATTGATTTATGACTATAAAGGCACAGATAGAAAGAGATTAGTGGAATAAATAAATGAGATGGTCTTATCGGTCATATCTCAAGTGGCCCCTGACTGGCACTGACTTTGTACATCTGTTGGTAAACCTGTATTTATTTCCTGTGGTCAAGTGTCGTGACTGTGAACCACAGAAAGGCCACACGTTGCGTGGAATATGCAGCATTTTAGCTATTTTTAAAGAATCGCTAATCGCCGTTCAGATTTTGAGATTTCAAACAAGACAGCATCAAGAATTGTGGATATTTTTTTTTATCGATTAAAAAGGCTTTTCTCAAAAATGTCCCTTTTAATCACGTCAAGCCTGGCCTTGCCGAACAGCTACATTACTGCTTACTAATTTTATTTAAGAAACACTCCATCATCGCTGACTCTTGTGCGGTTCAACCCAATTATATTGATTGGTACCAGCCACATACTCAAAGAAACGTGAGTTTCATTTGGAAAATGGGAATGAAACAGAAAACGCGCAATATTGTAGTTGTTGTTATTATTGCTTTCCATACATTTTCTTTGTTTATTTCAAAATTATTCTTTTTGTTTTTCTTTTTATTCATCTTAAAGATTTGATCTGCATTGCTAACGTCCAGTGGTGGCAAAGAATATTAGCATTTTAAATATATATTCTTCTAACTTCACCGAGAAACATAGGCACGTTCTTACTCATTACTATGAATTTTCTTATGCTATAACATTAGAGGCAGGGTGGCGTAATGGATAGCGACTCTCATTGAGTAATCGAAGAGCCGTGTTCGAACTCCGCTTGGGAAAGGTATGTATCCATCTGTGGGTAAATAGGAGGACAGACTTGGTCCTATAATCTTGGACGAAAGAAGGAAAACTCTCAATTTGACAGGAAATGTAAAGGGCTTAATATACGGACCATCGCCACTAAAGACAGACATGATCTTCGGCTGTCGGTTAAGAGATTAGCGTCGCCAAGCTAAGGATCAAGAGGTAGAAGAATCTGTGATTGCTTTCCCTTTAAATCCGCCCGGCGATTGAAGCATATAAATAATAATCGTATCTCCTCTATTATTTCTCTTCTTCTTTATCTAATCTTCTCAATCTGAACTGTTTGATTTTCAGCGAAAATCAAGTAACAAGTATTTTACATGTTCTTACACTTTCGTTTTACAATAATGATCACCCTGTAGAAGACACAGGAGCCAGTCTCTGTAAAGGACTACAGCGCAAAAGGGAAAGATGCAAAGTTTATGGGTATATCTGGGGAAGATAAAGGTTAACCCTAGAGTTGAACAGGTTAAGATTGTAAAAATTGGGCAAGTAACCCCTTCGGTGTTGGTTTCACACTCTAGCGGTTCGTGTGAAGAAGTTGTTCGATAGGAACTTCTCACGCTTCAAGCTGATTACACCATAGATGCTTTTAATTATTCCTCTGGTACCCAATTACTTGAACATCCGATCTTTCAATCAATTCATTCCTCTACCTCCTAGTCCAGGTTGCTATATGCTTGAATCTATCTCTCACTCTATCGTTCTTTCTCTGTAGAAACAACATTTACCGTTTTGGGCCATGTTGTCAGTCTTGTTCTTAATCTAGATTGTTCTTATAGCAATACTCCAGGAGACCATTATCTAATATTATATTCCTATTTTCAAATATCCTGTTTATACTCATGCCTCAGATCTTGAAAAATGAATTTCATTTAATTTATTTCATGAAATGTACGTGCATCTGTTACTGCTTCTATAATTGTCGGCAAAGTATTTTCAGAAAAAAAATCAATATTTTCACACCAACCAAGGCAATAAAGCCACTAAGATGCAAGAGGTCACTGAGTATGAGTTAATATGAGAAAAAGAATATGAGAAAAAGAATAGAGAACAATAAAGGAACATGAATTAAGAAAACACAGGATAACGATTAGCATTGCGATAAAATCAAATTTGACTGGAAAGTACCAAGCCGGAACAGAATTTTACAATCCAGAATTGCAATAGAGGAAACCGTTAGCGTTGAACTTATGTTTATATCTAGCCATCTTAGCTGTAAAAATTGCCGCCAATCTAGTATTGCGGTTAAATTCATCAAGTCTATCAAAATTAAATTCATCAAGTCTACTATTAGGTTGATGCAAAAATAATGACGTAATAATGTCGTTTTTGGACGTATTTTTTAACGTCAAAAAACGACATCATTACGTCATTATTTTTGCACCAACCTAATAAAATCTTGTTAGTGAAATTAAGCTTTAAGTATGTTTCGTTATTTCAGTGATATTTCCTCTTATTAAATCAGCGCTAAAATAATGTGGGAGATCTATGTCAGGTGTCGGTAAACCTACGACACGCGTGCCACACATGGCACGGCAAACAATTTCCAATGGCATGCAGCCGCAAATGACCTCACGAAGTTCGAACCATTAACTACTACACCGCAATGAAGATATTTAACTGTTACAATTTTAATATATACTACAATATATTTACTATATATTACTATATAAAATATTATGTAGAACAGTTATCTTGACCTTGACTTGTATAAAAATACGTTTGCTGTTAGAACACTGAATGATTTTAAAACCCTAACTCCGCACATAGTTAGCAAAAAGTTACCGCCCCCTGATCTAAGTAACAAAGAAATATTGAAAATAGTTATAATCCAGAGAAGAAACTGTTAGCGTAGAACTTACTGTTACATCTAAGCATTTTAATTGTAAGAAAAAGCACAGGGAAGCAACGTTACGGCGATGGCTAATTGACTGAGGCCTAGATGAATATCATTGAAGAATTTTCTGTGATATTTTGAATAATATATATATATATATATATATATATATATATATGGGAAAGCCTATATATATATATATATATATATATATATATATATATGGGAAAGATATAATATATATATGTATATATATATATATATATATATATATATATGGGAAAGCCTAGATGAATATCATTGAAGAATTTTCTGTGATATTTTGAATAATATATATATATTTTTGAAACATGGTTGGAACTGTGTAGCGGAAAAAAAACATATTTTAAATCAATTAATTTATATATATATATATATATATATATATATATATATATATATATATATATATATATGGGAAAATTCTGTCTATAAAGTGCGTCGATACAAGGCTTCACTGTTGTGAAAATCATTTACCAGTGCTTATTATTCAATTAAATAACGTCACTTTTAGGAACAAAGGATTTATGCATAAAACTGAATTTCTTTGATTTTTTTAGCCAGATTTCACGTATCTATTTAATGAAGGACCTAATCTTGCACTTGATTAGTGTATAATATATTGCACTTGATTAAAATCTGTTGTTCAGTTTCCATTATTTTCTTTTTTATAAACTTTTGTGAATTTTTCAGCCGTTTCTTTTTTTTCTAATTGATCAACCAAAAATATTCTTAGACGTTTATATTTGTTGATTGGTTTACATTCTTGAATTGGCATCGTATTTTACAATATCTGAAGATTATAATAACGAATTGGACTAATAGAAATTCTACGGTTGACAATTGACTACACTATTTACATTTTAAAGGGGATAACTTGCCAGATTTACTTAAATACTAATACATTTATATTCTGCATTATAATAATTTTTCAAATATGTTTTTATTATATCTATTTCTTTTAATAATTTATAGCGGAACCCGTGAAAATCTTATAATTTTAACAAAGTATTGTTTGGGAAGCTAATTATTTCGTCTTGGCGTATTTCATATTACGATGACATTTCACTGAAGCAGACGATAAACGCAAGAGAGTGACAATATTTTTTCTATCGTCTTTTCTTTCTTTCATTCTTTTCTTTTTTCTTTCTTTCTTTCAGTTTTTCTTTCTTTCTTTTTTCTTTTCTTTCTTTACTTTCTTTCTTTCCTTCAGTAAATACATAGCTTCAGCGCGCCACAGAATGAGGCTTTCTGCAAGTTAAAAAAAAATCTGTCAACTGCTACTATACCGAGAATTTCTGGGCATGGGTCAAGCAAGTCACTAATGGGCGTAACATACGAGCTAACTAAAGACCAAGCAGAAATATAATATACCCGTTCTTACCAATAAAAAATTATTTCAGAATTGGGGTTTGCCTTGTGGCGTGTATTAGATTAATAACGTCCAGTTCTCTATACGAGGTCTACTCTTTACAAATTCCCTCACTTGATAAATCTGACTAACTCGATAAATCTGATTGACAACGTTTCCAGGCAGACATTCTCCGCATCTCCTGCCTTTGGCAGCTGTTCTAGTTTGACATACTATTTTCTGACCATTATTCCTAAAACTGGTAAATTTGAAACCATCATTCCATTTCATTTTCGAACATATTTCTTTGCCGAAATAGACATGTGCTTACTATCCTTTCAGACAACGTGTGGTTTATAGTGGGTCACGTGTGCCATGAGACAGATTTATTTTCGTAAAAAATACTTGGCTTCCATAATCTATACTACTGACAGCTGTCACTGTTCTTTGAATATGCCTCTCCAGCCGTGGTATATTTCTGGTTGTCCATATCTTCGACTCGCCAAAATAGTTACTAGTTGTACTGGAGATGACATTATGCATAACTATTTGGCATAACTATCTGCAGGTGTTATTGTAGTATGCAATTCCTTTGTGCATCGATACAGTCTTTCAGATGAGGTACTGTTCACATGGAAAATATGTTAATTGTTCATCCATATATATCTATAGCTTATCTATCTATCTATCTATCTATCTATCTATCTATCTATCTATCTATCTATCTCTCGCTCTATATATATATACAAATTTCAGAGACAGATACGACTTATGCATAAAAGAAAAAAATCCCCATAATAAAACATAAAGATCCAGATTTATTACTAAACAAACATAATGAACTAATTTTTAAATGCTGACATAAGAACCACCTAAATCTAACTAAATATATTTAGGAATAACTATATAGGAAGACTAAAATTACATGATCTTGTTTTTTGTTTTTTTTTGGAAATGTTGCTATGCACACATAAATGCGAACACATAACTGTATGTATATAACTATGTAATTGAACTTGAACATTGATACGTCTTTTGATATGTATATGTATATGCGTTTATATGGAAAGATAGACATGCATGTGTTATTTTTGTGCATTGTGGTCACATTTTTGGAGTGGGTGGGTATGGTTATGGATATGTATATATATATACTTGTATGTATACATGTGATCTGTTTTTTTAATATATATAGTTATATGTATATATGGGTGTATATATGTGTGTGTGTCGGTATGTGTGTACATGTATATAAGTGGTTGTGTATGTATACAATTTTTTTATAATTTATATATATGTATATGTGAGTGTGGGTGTGTATATATATAGATGGGTACATGTATGTCGTTCCATAGATAGTGTATGTATGTATGTATAAATATAAGAATTTGTGAGTTCATATATATAATATGGGAGAATATAGATATAATAATGTAATGAAGTATTGATTTTGATATGATTTTCGCATGCACGCACATGTGGGTGTATATATGGATATGTATATATTTGTGTGTATGTGTATATGTGTATATGTATATGTGTGTATATGTATATGTATGTATATATGTATATATGTGTATATGTATGTGTATATATATATGTGTGTATGTGTATTTATATTTGTGTATATATGTGGGTATATGTGTGTATATGTACATATGTATGTATGTATGTGTGTGTATATCTACATATGTATGTGTGTATGTATGAGTATATACACATATATATGTGTGTCTGTATGTGTATTTGTGAATATATGTATATATATATGGATATGTATGTATATGTATGTGTACGGATATGTGTATATGTGTGTATGTGTATATTTATGGATACATAGAATATTATAAAAGAAGGACCTACAGTCCTTTAATTATTGTTTTATTTCATTTTCTCATTTAATATCCTCCAATTGGAAGTGTGAGTTTAAAATTCTTTATAATATGGAGAAAAAAATTTTAAATTGATAATTCAATTTAAATTGAAATATATTACCTTTTAATAATCATTATTGATGTTAAAATATTTAAATTGGAAAAATTTTTGATATTTAGGTAGGTGTTAATACATGAATTTACCTGTGTATATCGGTACATGGGCACCTGTATGAGTGATTGCACATGTAAAGGAACGTGTGTATATGTGATATTTGCATGGGTGTGTATAACAGTATATGACAGAGCAAGATCTTTAATATTACCTTTTTAAATTTTCTCGATATGAGTCATTCTATTTTTTGTGTGTTAGTGACGCATATGTCTTCCTGAATTGGCAGTGAAAATTCTACGTGAAGAGTTATTAAACAATTAATATATATATATATATATATATATATATATAATATTTTACATCGTGAAATGGACATTTCTGTGATTCGGAACTTTAAATTTGTTTCATTATGAAGCGTTGTTAGGTAACTTTTGATGAAAATTATTTACTTTTTGTTATATTCCGTGCTAATAGGAATATATACTTGAAAAACAAGATAAATAAAATAAGTAAAGATTTATTGCAAAAATCAGTACAATAAGAAATACGGTATCAGTTATGCGCAAGATCGTCGCAAGTCACTCCACTAGTGAGTGCTACTATTGGAAGGTCGGTAGTGCTCGCGTAAGTCTCAGTCATGCTAAACACATCCTTGCTAGAAATATTTACCAACCTACGCACGGAGTAGGATGTGGTACAACGCTGGATTTAATGTGGGGCAATTCATAACAAATCTTTTCTGCCAGTTGGCGTTTTAGAAAAGACCAACATCATATATCAATTTAAATGTCCTTTCAGAAATTGGATCTTTTACAAAAAATGTTAATAATATGTATGTCGGTTTTACTACAGCGGGTATGACGAGAAGGCTTACGTTTCACTTAAACTGTTATAGTTCCATCTCTGAAAATTTAAAGGAATATTCATGTCCACATTCACAGTGTAGACAGATACTAGTCGAAAATATAACAGTACTCTACCAAGATAATAATAAGCAAATGTTAAAACTTCTAGAATCTCTTTATATAAAAGAAATGAGACCAAAAATAAAGTCAACTAGAAGTAGAGCAACAGTGGACTTAAATGTTTGTGGCATTAATGTCTTTAAAATTCTAAATTTTAAATATTAAAATCTCCAATTTAACAAATCTTTTAAACCCTTAAAAATATATTCCCAAAAATCACGTTATCTTCCCAGCATCACGGTGAAATATTTTCAATATTACGGAGATCATGCACAAAAATATACCCCCCACCCCCCAAAAAAAATCATAAGTTAATCATCCTTGCATAAAGGGCAAATATTTTGAATTTTGCGGCGTTCACGCACACATATCCACAGATGTTGAATCAATGAAGATTATCTCGAAAGCGATTGAAAGTATTTTGGAAAATAAAAATTATTTGGCAGTCAAATTTGTAATTTTTCGTGATCACTTTTCTACAGCTACCAAGTAATTAATCCGTGAACATAAAAGGATAAAAATAAAAATAAATGCGCATAATACGTCCAAATTATTTAACCTAACATGCTTGAATGAAATTATATATATATATATATATATATATATATATATATATATATATAAAATATATGAATAAAAACAGACCACTTTAAGGTTCCATGTAATAAATTATTTCACCACAGCCCTTTTAAAGGGCTCTGGATCATCAGACTTTACATCCAAAGGTTAAAGTGGTCTGTTTTTATTCAAATTTATTTGCTCTGAATTTACATTGAGCTCTCTGGATATCATCCTCCTTGGATCTACCCATACGGATTACCTAGTTTTGCATAAACTAACTAACTAACTAACTAACTAACTAACTATATATATATCTATCTATCTATCTATCTATATATATATATATATATATATATATATATATATATATATATATATAGTTTTAAGATGTGCTATATTTATGAAATAAAGTTCTCAATATCAGAGATAGAACGTATTTAAATATAAACATGAAAGTGAATATTGAAGACATCACTCAGAAGCGACAGGCTGTTTCATGCTGGACGTAATCGTTATCGTTAGGTGGCCTGACGATTGCGTCCAGTATGAAACAGCCTGTCGCCTCTGTGTGTTGACTTCAATGTTCACGTTCATATATATATATATATATATATATATATATATATATATATGATAAAATATAAGGTATGCTTTTTATGGGTAAAAGTGTTCAATATCAATGATAGAGCGTATGTAAATATAAACAAGGGCAATAATGTCAACACCAAGCGGCGATATGTTCCATCGCAATTTTCAGGCCATGAAGCTTAAGTTTTAGCATGAAACAGGAGGTGGCTGATCGGGGTTCTCCTCAGTTTTTCCTTATCTATTCTAAAAATGGCACATGAACCTCAAGACACAAATTCTCTTTTTAATATTTTATTACATCTATTCAATTAACACCGAGGACTTTTTCGATATAAGCTGGAATTAGATATTCTTTATCAATGTTGGACATAATTCTGTTCATGATGGACTTGAGAGATTTTATGGTGTTATAAAGGCGTTGACAAAATATGCCATATACGTAGCAGTCCAGAGGATTTATATCTGGTGAACTAGGAGGACATGTGATCATGGATATTGTCACGCATCCCTGCTTGGTTTGTGTTGGGGCCACCCACCTTCTCATCAGAATGGACTGATCTCTCTACTACTAATAGGACAGTTCTATAGAGTTCTGGGAAGATCAGGTGACCATCACACTTCCGTCTCTCTACCGGAAGATACAGTTGGACTTAATACTCTTTCTGATTGTTACTGACTAACCTGTTTGACTACTAATCTCTCTGTTGTAAATACCTCTTCAGATATACCAGTATTTTTCCCTACGTATGTGTTTGTCCTTATTTCAATACACGCACGGGGAAACACTCAACATCTCAACAGATTGCCTCAGATGTTTGAGACGGTGCCTACGTCCGGTCAAACGTTGCGGCAAGAATGTCTATCCAGACCTTTACAACATCCAAAACACATCCTGATAGAAGCATTGACTCTTAAACTTTGAAGAGAGAGGATACATACTCGTTAGTGATGATTCCCAGAACTACTACAGTTTGTTGGGAAGTAGGTATTCATGACTCTTGGATTCTCAGTTGAGACCCGACATAACCACCTGTCATTCCTTTAGTTTAAGTTTTCGTTCTAATCAAAGTTTTTCTTACCGGGAAGAAACTGAAGAATTCTAGTCTCTTGGTGTTACAGTTTGTTTTTGAAGATCTACGGACGGAGCAAATGGTTTCCTTATATAAAATGAATTGACCTCTCCGCCTCATACACGACTTATACAGAGTGTCCTCCTTAACAAATCTTCAGTCGGTGCACTCTGCGCTGGCCCTAACTGAGTTTCCGCGGCCCTTGAAGATTATTTTCTTAACCTTTCGTACAAAGTCGTATGAGAATCCATAGCATGCAGCTTTCCCTTTTGAGGTTCTATCCCCGTCAGCAACATCCACATTATGAACATTGGTAACGAAAGATCGAGCAACTCTTAAAGAAACGCACTGTTTTTTTTATCATTATGTTGCGTTTTTAACATAACGATTATAGAGTAATTTGTTGAGTCTACCTGAAAAGAGAAGGTAAAATTAAGATAGAAGAGAGACCAATTGAAATAACCTGTACTAGAAAACGATACACCATATATACACACACACATATATATATATATATATATATATATATATATATATATATATGAATGATAAAAATTAAGGAGGATTTGAGATATTTAAGTGTATCCTTGCTTGAACCGGCTTCTAATGCTCTGGATGGGGCGGCTTGGGGATATTAGTCGTGGCTCTACGAGGCACAGTCCTATGGGTAAAGGAAACTTGGATGAGTTCCACCAGAGAATATGTGAACGACCGGCGCACTATCGAGTCTAGTTCGCTAACTCTTCGTCACCGAGGCCCGTTAGTACAGTTTGCCTGTAATGTAACTGCCCGCGGTAGTGGATGCGCACTACTGATGAGTCTCAAATATAGGACGAAACGGCCGTCCAGTTCTTTCTGTTGAGGTTTCTTCTAGACTCGATAAATTATATATATATATATATATATATATATATATATATATATATATATATATATATATATATATACGAATGTATGACGCCCGACAATTATTTTAATATATTTTCTGTTTATACGTTATTTTTATAGATATAACTGATTTAAGTAAACGCTCAGTTTTTTTTTATTAAACAATATTAATTTCTTTTACCGGCCTGAATGTTCGAGAAATTTCGTAGAAAATATATGCTTCTCCGACATTAATCGAACCTGTAACCCTTAATAGGAACCTTCATTTAATCTGATGTGTTGTTAACTATTCAGCTACAAAGATGCGTCTGGTTAACAAATACGAAATTTTGTTTATAAACATACACCTTCGACGTTTTTTCTCTCGATCGGCCATATATCCTCACGAAATATATCTTAATGTAAACAATGGCAATATATTATGAAATGGATTAATTCCGAGAATTATTTTAATATATTTTCCGTTTATACCTTATTTTTATAGATATAATCTATTTAAGTAATTTTTTTGAATTAAACAGTATTAATTTAACGGTCTGAATGATCGAGAAATTTCGTAGAGAATATCTGCTTCTCCGACAGGAATCGAACATGTAACCCTAATGGGAAGGATCATTTATTTGATCTGACAACATATCTGAAGTAAATGCTCTGTTTTTTTTGTTTTGTTTTGTTTTGTTTTTAAATTACACTTCTAAATATTTATTTTTTTTGGCAAAGTGCTCGAAGTTATAATCAACTCTAAATTTAAAAATCTCACATTACAGAACCTTCTTTCAGATGCTGAATGTGGCTTACACTTCTGCTGATGTATGAACGATTATTGATAAAAGAATCTGTCAAGCTTTAGATATGAATGGAGAAGCTCGGACTGTTGAATTGGATATCTGGAAGGCATTTGAAAAGGTTTGACATACTGGTCATCTTCACAAGTTGTAAGATTATGGAATTTCTGGATTAATTTTTTAACTGATTCAATCTTTGTTATCAAATAACTAAATGAATGTTATCTTGAACGGCTAATCTTCTAGATCATTTTATATTATTGTAGGTTTCCCACAGTGCGCTATCCTTTGACCCACGTTTTTTTCAATCTTCATCAACAAACTATGTGACGTCATCGGTTCTTAACTACGTATAAATGCGGATGACAGGATTATTTACTCGTGTCTTAATAGCAAGTCTGATCGGTTCTATAAGATTGTAGGTATACGAAAGGCAATTACCTCCCTTTAATCGAAATACGCCAAGTGGTTCACGTGACAGACACTTAGTGATGTCACTCAATACAGTGATGAAAGTGGCAGTCAGTCAGTAAGCTTATTGGACCAAAGACACAGGAGTTATTTGTCCTGCTCGGGCTTCTATCTCCGACTAACAGTGCTCAGTTTGGTAAAACCTACGACTCGCCGTTTCCCGTTCGAAGAATATGTCCTTGCTTGGAACATAGTAAATGAATCCAGCCGGCTTGAATCTAGAGTCCTAATCATGGCTTCTCCAGAAACACAGAAGGATCTATATATTATCTGTATATCCTATTTTTTCGTTCTTCTTTCACTGTGTCTGTTGTGTAGATATATGATATACAAGCAGGCTTTTCCCGCTCGCTATCACTTTGATAATAAGATATATTCGCAACCTGAAATCTTTGAAACAGAAATTTTAAATGAACATTTCATTCATAAATTGGCTTGTAATAGTTAAGGCAAGTTTTACAAATTGATGCCAACTTGTTGAAAACCAAGTAAAATGCGAATGTCAAACACTTTTCTGCACTATATAATACGATATACCTAAAGGGAACTATTTGTGATATGAACATAAAAACAATCCTCGAATAAAAGAAACGAAGGACAGTTAATAAATGAAATCAATATGCAAATTAGTTAAACTTGAAGAGTCATAGTGCCTTGAAGCAGATAATATATAATACAAATATTGAGCTTTTCGCGTGTAAATTACTATAAAGTAGTTTATAACAGGTTTATTTATCAATTCTCAGTTGCGTTTCTGCCTTTGGGTAGATTGCGCTCATGGGCGGCTCCTTCAAATGACAGAGCCACAACTGAGGAAAATTATAGTGAGAGGTGCCCAGCCCTGGGGAACAGCTGTCCAAGGCCAGAGAGAGGGATCGGTGCTCGCACTTGCGGAGGATCGGGAAATTTTTGTTCCTAGCCCGGGTGTACACACTCGTGCTCCCAACACTAAACCAACCTTGTGTCACAATCTGACCTCATGATGGGTTGAGTAAATACATATTAATATGAAAGCTGGGGCGTTTTAATCTCAGAATCCATGGCAGAATTTAGCATCTATTCATATTCCTCGACAGAAGCTAGTTTATAATAAAACGTACACTGAAATTTTGAATAAAAAAGGCAAATAAGAGTTACACCATGAAAGCAAGGATAATGGCTATTATACTGTATATATATATATATATATATATATATATATATATATATATATATATATATATATATATATGTATGTTAACCTCACATAATCTGGCAACCCTGAATTTGAGCTCAAAGAAAATCGTTCCCTGTGCCTAACTTTTCTAGCGCTTTCGAATGAGCTATGAATCTTTGAAATCGGAACGGTGAGGGGGGGAGGAGTTGTTTGAATACACACACGCACAAGCACACATTTACACTGTGCTTATATAAGATTGTATATAAGATTATTAGATTCGTGGGACATGTGCAAATATGTATATATATACTAGCAGTAGAACCCGGCGTTGCCCGGGGATGTAACAGTAAGAGATAGATCAAGTATCGGCCATCATAAAGACTGAAAAATAAAATTGACAAAGATTATTGTTTAAGGTTGACGGACACGCATGTCTTAATTTTTTTTTTTCTTTTTTTTTTACGAATTGGTCAAACACAAACTCAAACAAAAACATTGTTTTCAATCGTTATGAGTCTATTTATTGAATAGAATTTTATTATAAACAATTGTCTTGTAAATAGAATTTTTTAAGCATTCTGAATGTAAAAATAAAGAAAAAAGTGTGCAAGACAATAAGAAATACTACCTGCCAAAAAAGTGAAGTTTTGTTGAAATTGGTTGAAAAATGTAGGAAATCCGATCCCATATATAAACGAACATACACACACACACACACACACAAACAACCTGGGTTTTATAATAAGTATAACTCGATATGAGCTGTCTACCTTTTATTCTCGCGATGCCTCTTAATCGTGTTTTCAAATTGATTTCGTGCAAAAACAATTGTGTATTTCCAATTTTTGGCGCTGTCAGAACCACCGCAAGGTAATTTTACGTAGTCCTGTGAAGTTTTGTTGAAATCGGTTGAAAAATGTAGGAAATCCGATCCAATGTATAAACGTACAGACACACACACACACACACACAATCTACGTTTTATAATAAGTAAGATACATATATATATATATATATATATATATATATATATATATATATATATATATATATATATATATATAGTTTTATGGATGTCTTCAGGGTATAAAATCTCTCTGAGAATAAAGCTTGTTTATCATTTCTTTTCCTTTCAGCCATTAGTTCTATCCGGAAAATACGTTGTTATTATATCATGGCTTTAACTTCCCATAATGGCGGAAATATAATTGAAAGAGTAAACCTTTCTTCCATAGCTTCTCCCGTTAATTGCCAGCTGATCTCAACATTCAGAGAGATGACCAGAAATAACATTAAATGAACAAGATTCAAAGAGACAGAAGATGTTGATTGATGTAGCATTTAATATGTTGAAGATCGTAGGAAACAAAAAAGACGGAAAAGAATTCCATAAGCGTTAAGTTTGAGAGAAAAATCTATTAAATATAATTTACTTCAATAATCCACAGTGTTATATCATAAGACATGAAATAGTTTAATCGTTATGCAATATTTATCCATAACACCGGTCAACACGAATTTTGGTGCCAAGAACACTTTTTTTTTTAGCTAATTTGATGTTGCTGATTCCGAAAATGACCTTAATTTTTCATGGTTAGCTATCATTTTTGCTGTACTGAAATTGCGCATTTTTGGGAAAAAAGATCAATTTACGATCTTGGCTGATCGCAAAATTTAGTTAATAAATGTCGGAGAACACATCAATTTTCTGGTAGGCCTAGCAATTCATGTCAGCCACCTGAAGTAAACTATTTTTATAAGAAAAAAGTGTTTTGAGTCAAAATTTTTAAAATAGAAATACCGATTTTTTTTCAGTATATCGCCAAAATTCAAATTAACTGATAAACTTTATCAGTAATAGACTTTACTAAATCTGATAATGAAGGTGACATCATAAAAAATCAAACCCTAAAATCTTCTGTTTGATATTCATAAATGTATCCTATTAATTTTATCCCTTCACTACGGACGGAAACCAAACACATTGAGAGCATTTTGTTTCACAGTTGGAAAGAAACTCTAGCTTAAGACATCCCAACTGAATGCATCTATTCCATTGTACATGATACTGCTGGAATATCAAAATGCACTTAAATAATATTGAACATGACTGACAATCAAGAAAGAAATTTTTACCATAGTTCTTACGTTCACGAATGTTTTATTTCTGCTGTTATTTTATTAAATGATTTGATGAAAATACATGTTAGTCTTGGTATATTTAATCGTGTTATGTTTAAAAACTTAGGGTCTGATTGTTATTGCAAAAATAGTATTTCTCAATAAGCAGACCAATATTTTCTTATACAGAAAACGAATCAAAAAATGCTTTTTTTTTCTTCAAAAACTGGGGTATTTCTGTACAGCAAAAACAGTAGCTAACCAAGAAAAAGTAAAGGCCTTTTCAGATTCATTGACCTCAAATTAGCTATAAAGATGTTTGGTGTCTCGAGACCATTTCATTGTTTTTTTCGTTGACCAGTGTAAATTGCTGGAGTTTAAAGCTTAGCTTAAACTATATTATATACGTTGCTTGAAGGTGAACTCTCGCAGAAGAATGAAAGAAATGAGTACTGAAATGGTATGTAATATTAATTCTTCTATATGGCAATGAATGCCGGAATATTTCTCCACAGATAAAGCGAAAGTAGATATACACAGATGTGGTTCTACAGAAGGACACTGAGAATACCTTGGACGGAAGATATGAGCAACAAGGAAGTTTTAAGAAAAACAGAAACAAAAAGTACCCTTAAGCATAACTTTCGGATAAATCATTGTATTTTTGTATAATTTTTTTTTATTTAAATTTTTTTTCGAAAAATCAATCAGTTGCTTGAAGTCTATAACAGTGATGCAAAATTTTGACATTCAGTGTATTGTGAGTTTAGAGTAACAGTTGGGCAATGTATAGCCAGGCATAAGACGTCCTTTCGATTGATTGATTAATCTTAGCATCTTTTCGTACACTGTGAAACTACATAATTATTTGGCGGCAAACTTTAGCCGCGATATTGATTTTTGTGGAAGATATCTCTAATCAATCAAAACTGTCGCAGAGAAACGTATATAATCTTTTTTATGAGAGATACACCGACTTTGTGAAAAGATTCCAAGCTTTATCTTAGTCAAGCCACTATGCAAAACTGTTGTCGGCGAAAACCCACTTTATTCGCTAGTGTCCTTTTGCGTCAACTGCGTTGAAGAATCTTTAAAACATCTTTTTTTCTAATGAACGTGGTGTGCACTTGTCAAGCTTCTTTAAGTTCCCAATACTTTAAATGTTCTACAGTCCGGATCCATGCTTTGCAGCCAACTTTAATCTCAAAAAGTGCAACTGCAATGTTCATCGCTATCTACCGTCTTCCTGATTACTCTTTTATATTCCCGCTCATTAGTCGTGTTGGTGTTGCTAATTCTTCCACACTCAGTAACTCCTTGTGTCAAAGTGCTTTTACTTGGGGTGAAATCGAATAGAAACAATTCTAGAAGTGGAAATATTTAGGTTTTATATTATTTTGCAATTGTCAGTCTAAAATTGGTTCTTCTCTTGCTTGCTATGTTTTGAAGTAGTGACTGAAGTCGACTCTTCATTAACAATATGGAAGCCACAAATCTGCATTAAAACCCATACAAAAAATATTAGATATCTCCAATTTGTATTTTAATTCCGAGATCATTTTTTTCGCTCATTGGGGTAAACTGTTCTAGTTCCAGATACCATGTCTAATGGATGTCAGTTATCAGCTATCTCCTGCTTAATTCTCTCTCCAAGTTCTCCACCGCCTTAACCAGGTATTGAACTCACACTCTTTAGGTCCTGTTAGTGAATCGAACTAACGACTTTATCCACTGTACCACTTGTTCTAGAGGATATCTGTGCATGATATTTCTTGGTATTATAAACCTAATATCTTCTGCAACCATTGTTCATATTGGAAATTTTGCTGTTATCATTGCATTTTTTTAACAGAGCTCATATTGCAATTTTTTTTTATTTTATCGCTTTTCTCTGGCACGCCTTATTACCGGTTCCCATATTGTATTCATTTCTATGCTTAGTCGGCTCAGGAGATTTTTGTGGCCTAGCATATGTGCTGATTCTTTAAGTTTCGAATTTTCCAATGGTATTCTTATATATTTTATGGAATTTGAAGTAAGGTTTTTATCGCAGTATTTTAAATTATGTATATATATATATATATATATATATATATATATATATATATATATATATATGAGATATGTTTTTATATATCAAGAACAATACTGAGGAAATATGTATGACAAAATGGAAAATGTTTTTTGTGATGCGTTTCGTCCTTCAGGAATTCATCAGACGGTGCGACTATACATGCGCAAGAACGAAGAATGCTGGTATTTTGATTTTTTTATCTAGCCGATTTCATTTAGAAAGAATAAAATCTAAATGTAGTCGGCTCGATAAAAAAATGAAATTTAGTCCGATGACTTCATACATATATGTATATATATATATATATATATGTATGTATGTGTGTGTGTGTGTGTGTGTGTGTGAATATGTATGTATTTAAACGTTCACTCTTATCCTCTTTAGAGGCATTGAATTTTTCACAACAGATAATTATGAATTGATTTCCAGATAATTATTAATCTATGAGTGAGATTTCATTAAGAGATCTGAGATTCTACGCTTGCGCTGGAAGCCTCCATTCAAATCACCTCCTCTATTATTGAATATTTTCGAAATTCTCTGAAAGTTTTATATAGTCAACACAAAATCGAACTATTAATTTTTACTTAAGAATAGAAGAAGGTTTCTAAGCATTTAGGGATCTTCGGAATGGTCTCCGGTAACAATTTCCCCTGTTGCATTGGTAAGCTGTCCCCTTTTACGTGAAAATAGAAAATAGGTTCATCCATTTATCGAACATTTAAATGCTACTGACGAGTCCACATAGTGTTCCACCATTTTGGTTTCGATGGATGCTCTGCTGTCAGATTAAATTAAACAAGATCCCAATACAGAATGCAATGAATGTATATCAGATAAAGGTTATATTGTACGGCACTATATATATATTTATATATTAGTTATTTACTCTGTCTTCGATAATAATATAAAGGGCAAGTTAGTTCAGGAGTTAAACGCTAAAGACCGACCTGACATTTAAACAGTGTCATGAAAAATATATACACAGGAGGTAATGTAAGTTTTGCAAAGATCTACAAGAGTATTATCTACAGCAGCCGAAATATTGATTCGAACAGCGAATATTGGGAAAATAAAATAAACGAATAGAATTTTATTTTGATCCCCAAGAAAGCAATTTGCCTGGACAGAAAGTTTTACCTGTAAATAAATTTTGAATCGGATTACTTCATTTCTTTTTTTTTTTTTTTTGTCTAAAACGGTATATTACTAAATAGAGTAAGATAGCTAACAATTTTGACGGTAGCAGAAGATGGAATAGAAGTGATGGAAAGTGTACAACTACAAAGGATAGATATGTGAAAAGAGCCATCTTTGTTAACGTCCTGAATGTCAAGGTCACTGAAATAGTCTCTTGTTATTAATGAGAACAAGTTTCTTCAGATCGCTATGAAAACGAAAAGAATTAAAGGACGAATAAAAGAAAAGACGCAAAAAATCCCGTTTGCTATTTTCTCCGTTCTACCAATTGAAATTCATGTTTCCAAAGGCGGATGAATATCATAATCAAAATCCGTCAGTAAACAAGGCACCCAGCGGCCATGGCAGAGAACTGCAATGAACCCCCTGTTATTTCAACAATGTTTATCTCCCTTCAATGTAGCGTTTTATCAAAACAACTTGTGAAGTTAACGGCTGAAAAAAATATTTTCGCAAGATTGATATCAATCTTGGAATTTTATGTCAGAAATTCCGATGAACAATATTAAATTTATAGTAATGTTTATTTCGAATCGTGTAAAACATAAATAAGAACAATTTCAAAATCAATGGCAGACGAATTGATAAATAATCAACTTTTGCAAATAATTTTATTGGTGACACTGGTGCGAAACAGTGTAACTTTTGACTACTTTAAATAAAATCCTGCTTTAATTACAGTAAAACGTTGCTAGGAACTCGGCTTAGTTCCATAATTGTTTGGGTGTGTTCACTTGACATTAATTTTGTACCCTGGTTCGACTAAATACGTCATAGGCTGGTGATTCTTACTGCTTCGTTACAATTTGCACCTTTTCCTGGAATTCCCATATAACAACGATGGGATATTCCAAAACGATATTAAACCGTGTCATCGCACAGACATTGTTAAGAATTTTGTTGAGGATATTTCTGGAGAATTTCGAAGAATGCTGGTATTTACCATATTTGCCCGACATGAAACCAATCGGCTATTTATGGGGTTTTATGGAGACCTCTATTCGCACGCATGAGCCAATACTAATACTGGACAGCTATTAAAACGGCATAGCTAAGTATCACTCCAGATATGTTCAGGGCATTTGTGGAATTGATGCTATGATGTGTACACAGGTGACAGTGTAAAACGAAGTGTATCAAATATCTAAAGTGCTTGTGTCCTACACATCTAGATGTTCGATTTCTAATAATCCATGTCTCTTTGCTAACACCAGCTGAAACTTTATTGTCAGTGATTCACGAGACGGCATAGCACAATTAATATAAGCGTGGGCATTTCCATGAGGTCAATGTTTGGCCGTAATACCTACCATTGTATTTACGTTCTGCCAATTGATCATTTTGTGCAAGTTAGTGTATATTTCTTATTATACTGGATAAATCTACGTAATGTACATGAATATATCTTTAGGGCAGATGTCAGTAATTGCTTGATGGAAGGAATATTCTTTCATGACATAGAAAGTTTTGAAAGACGAGTTAATTATCTGAATTCTCTGATTCAGGAAGAAACTTCTCCAAATTACTGGAAAGCTTTTAAGTTTATTTTTTTCGTGATATCTTTGCATTGATTACCATAATGGCGAGCGAGAAACATTTTTTTTTTAATTTATGTTTAAAAAGTACAAAAATAACATGTATCCTTAATTGAAATAGAGCAACACATGCCTTTAACTGTATTACATTTCAATTATGGACACTCTTTCTTCTAAACATAATGAGGAAACAGCAAAACCTGACAGAAATTATTAATAAATGCATAAGCATAATTAATTACGCATGAAAGAACTCACGGATATTATACAATTATTATTTTGGACAATAAGCTTAATATTAATATATGAATAGACAATTTAAAATTTCAATTAAAATCTCTCTTTGGAAATTCTGTCGGATCTTGTCCTTTCCGTTCGGTTGAAGGATGGGAAATATCAGAAGAAATGCAGTTTCAGTGGCAGAAAAATAATATATATGCTTAAACGTTTTTCAACTCTGATCTCACTTATTTAGAAGAAAATGAACTGTACTGTAAATGGATTTTCTTTATCGCATCCACAATTATAGAAGAAGAAGAATTCAAGCACAAATATAGTTGGTTCGGTGTTTCGAGATAAATACTTCTTTTATGCATCGTGTCAAAACGTTGGCGATCATGGCTCTCCACACTGTCCTGTCATTTATTTGTCTTTATTCTCTCTCTCCTAACTCACCATCTGCAATCCATTTGCTGAAGGTCATTAGGTAGGTTATGTGCTTTTTTTCTCTGTTCCTCTTCAACATATCTTGTGAGTGTGAAATTTTCCAAACCCTCTGTCCTCGTAGTGTGCTCTAGAAATTTTAATTGTCGCTTTCGAATTGTAAGTGTCTTTTTTCTTTCTCTTTCTCTTACATTTTGTCGTTGTCCATATATTCGGTTCATCATATTCTCAGCATCTTTCTGTAGAACTATATTTCTCTTACTTCAAGTCTCTTCTTCATGTTTGAAGAGATTTTTCATCATTCACTGCGATATAGGACGGCTGATATACCACAGCAGTTCATTACTCTTTTGTGCTAACAAACAAATTATCCTGCTTCCTGATACTTTGCTTTTTTGAAGCCGTCTTTCGCTATCCCAATGCAACTTCAGATTTCAATGTTCCCAGATGATTAAGTAATTGCACATGCTTTAAAATGTTAACACTAACCCCTCACCGCAATAATCAATTCAGGACTCTAACGAGATTTTCTCCCTGGTAGCCCGACTACATGAATTTAAGCCTGCTACTAGACTGGCATCTAGGTTCCACCCTTTTACTGTTGAAATAGCAACATGCAACCGCCACTGCTGCTCCAAGAGTTTCTTTTCACGCACTTCCCGCCAGTGGAGCACCTTTCCATTTACTTGCTTTCCTGCTTAACTAGATTCTTCATAATTTAAATGCACTGTCAATCGTCGTCATCTATCTTAATGAATCCCGTTCATCTTTTGTCCTTTCCTCAATCCTCCCTAATCTCAGTCTTCTCTTTCACTTTCACTCCCTGTAAACCCCTGTGTACTAGTGGCATTCACTTTCATCTTTTATCCTTTCTTCAATCCTTCCTATTCTCAGTCTTCTCTTTCATTTTCACTCCCTGTAACCCCCTACGTACTAGTGGCATTCCCGTTCATCTTTTGTCCTTTCCTCAATCCTCCCTCTTCTCAGTCTTCTCTTTCACTTTCACTTTCACTTTCACTCCCTGTAAACCCCTGCGTACTAGTGGCATTCCCGTTCATCTTTTGTCCTTTCCTCAATCCTCCTCACTTTTTCTCACTTTCTCTCTCGGTAGCACTCTGTGTACTAATGGTATTGCCGCCTTGCTCGGGGTGAAATGATTAAAAAGCACAATATTCTTTATAAAGATATGTTCTGAGATGTCCCAACGTTTCTTAATATTCCGTATGTAATTTTAAGTTAGTTCTATTCGTTATCCTCCATAGACAAACTTATAGCTAGTCAGTGTTGAATTTATAGCAACATGACGAACAATATAGTTTAGAAAACTATGATTTTCTATGATCATTACCATTTCGATTGGAATCATTTTGTTTTTTATATTTTTCTTATTTCTATGCGTAAAATCTTAAGGAATAAAATTTCTCACATGGATCGTGAATAATATATTTTTTGAAGTGTCTGGTCCATCTAAAGAACAGGTTTTCTCTACATATAATTTTCTCGTCTTCATCTGATTCGTCAATCTTCTCATCGTCGTTTAATTATTCAAAATATGCTATCAGCTTAGTAGTCATTTATTAATTTCTGAAATATTTACTAACGCTACAAATATCTCTATTTTTTAAAAGATTTCCTTAGGGACAAGGCATCATTTATTGTTGAACACACTTGCAACCATATCAGGTCTGCCCATGGGCTGTTGTCGTGTATGGATGATTTTTTAGATTTTACACCATGACAGATTTCAAATCATGTTAAATAAATCTGACTAAGAATATTGTCTAATCATTTCCATAGCCTCATGATATATGTGGGATCCATCGATCTCGAGAGACCTTGAATTCATGGCCGAAGACTTATGCCTCAATTACTGATGGCAGGGCAGCACGTGATGGCTGTAAAGAACAGTACGGGAGGGATAGTCTCGATTGCAACGAATGGTAAAGGCGCCTTCTCCCGATGCTGTGTTGCTTTCTTTCCATTTTCTTCTCCAAGGTGACAAGCCTTCGTTTCTCCTCTCCTCGGTCCAAACCTCGATGTAAATCGCGTCTACAGCACGAGCGATCGTTGCCGACGTCTTCCCATCTCTCGATGTCGATGTCCATCGCCCTTTTTGCAGACGTTCTTAAAGTGAAGATGAGGCCGCCCTCTTGACTCATGATATACCTCGCTCATATTCCGAGGTAAGGCATTATATGACGATCGTAAATGAACTGTTCGTAAGACGTGAATATCTTCATCAATTGAAAAATTATCTATACTTTGTTCAAAATTTAGACATCCTATATGTAATATGCATTATTCAACTTAACAATTTTAAAGTAAGAATCAACTTTTCATTGCTAAAATATCTTTCCCCTCATGTAAAAACGGGTGGTATGCAGATTTCATTACAGTTTGAACAAAATTATATTGCAATACAATTTCAATTCTGATACATCTATCCACATTAATCAGTTTACGTTTAGTGTTCATCTCTGGTTGTCATATCCATGAATTATTGTATAAACCATTGATTCAATATACCGGCTCTCCCCACAAAATTGACGTAATTTAAAATGTGAATATTTGAGTAACTGCATGTTCCAGGCAAACGAAATTAAATAGGCTAAAATGTTGAACCATAGAAGAGTAATTTATCAAAATTGGAACAAAATATTCAGAAGGAAGTAGATTTTATAACCAATTTCACAAAGCTTCAAAATGTTCAATATGCCCACCCACCTCTGACACGACACACGCCAAGTCGGTAGTCCAGGACCTGACACATACATTTTACCATGTCTCGTGTAGCATTTTCAAGCGCCTCAGTGATTCTATGCTTAATTACCTCGAGGCTTGTAGGGAGAGTGGGTATATAGACATGTCCTTTCAGATAGCCCATAGAAAAAAATATCAAGGTGTCAAGTCAGGTGAACGTGGTGGCCATTTCAACAGAACATTGTCATTATAAATGGCACGCCCGATCCATCGTCTAGGTAGTTTCTCATTTAGAAATGTCTGCACTGAGGCACGTGAGAATGCTACGTAAGACATGCTACAACGCGTTTGGCAGGAGCTGAACTACCGACTTAACTTGTGTCGTGTCACAGGTGGTGCGCATATTTATGAAGTTTTGGGAAAATCAGTACATCTACATCTCTTTGAATATCATGTTCCATTTTTGATAAATTAATCTTTTTATTGTTCAACATGAAGCCTATTTAATTTCGTTTGCCTGGAATATGTAGTGGGAACATCCTGTATTCAAATTCGTATACAGTCATTCCTTAGAATAACACGAGAGTCTGTTTCATAAGGTGGTTATACATCACTACCATTAAGCTCTTTGGTAGATCACACGTCCTCGACCGCTTTTCTCTCTCGAAGACAACATGGACCGCTTTGCTGTCTCTTTCAACCGTTGTTATAGGACGATTCATAAGCATTATTCTTTCTAATAATATGACCAAAAGTTGCCATAACATGACGGTTACATCGGTGAGTACAACAGTGTAATATCATTGACCATTTTCGAAGCATCTACGGACATATTAACCCATTACCTTCCTTGAGCTCCATTTGGGGATCTGTTAAAATTAAACTCACTACCTGTCATTCCTTGTATTTACATTGAATTGCTTACATACATTGCATTTGCAGAGGTCTATTTTACAACACTTAGCCTTTAAAGTTTTATTATTAGCCGTAAGAAGACACTTCCTGTTGTAATTTTACATTTCACGAGTAGAAAAATAACGACTATTTTGAAAAGTATTTTTTTTTAATTATTTCTAATCAATATCATTTTTTGATATTTCATACATATATATATATATATATATATATATATTTGATGTTCTAGTTTCTATAAAAACGACAATGGTAACGACTGAAATTAAACATAAGGAATAAATATACTCCAAAGACACCTGTCTGGGCCAAAAATGTGCATTAAAAAAATTTGGCAGTTAATGGGTTAATAGATGTCGCGGTGATAGATTTCCTATGAATACAATATGGTTTTTGTTCTCCAACTGAAAAAAAAAATGGAAGTAGCAGAATTTTCAAAATTGATGTCTTCTTTCAAGTTACTGTAATTCGGATTAATTGAATGGGGCATGAAATCCCGAGGATAAGCTGGTATTTGTTTACAGTTAGAGGGATAATCTGAGAGTTTTACCCGATTGTCTCTCATTATGTTGCAATTAGAGACAAGCAATTACACGAGAAAGCAATAAAATATTCTTTAAAGAGATGATTATTATTAACAACCTTTCTAAGGCGAAAGATAGAATCCGTTCCGGAAATGGAATGGATTCCGTTTTTCGCCTTTCTGCAAACTGTTAGGTTCAACAATTTCTATAGTTTCCTTTTCTTATACATCCTTCAATAACTTCATAATCGTTGTTTTTTTAAACCATGGTGTCATCTTGCTGAAATCCTGCTGTCGAAATCAATCTGTTGCTGATTTGGTTTTGTATTAACTGCCATCTTCTTTTTATTGTTTGAAGAAAGGAAATGTCAGTATACCTAACAATTTATTTTTTATTAACTGATTCATTTTCTACGGTTTATCAATCTTTTTCTTCATATTTAAAGCCTGAAAATATTTTTATATTGAAATATTCTTTTAGGGGTTGGAAGAGGAGATAATACTGATTTAATGATAAAAATATTACTATATACTATATTCTTTTCTCCCCAGATATGGGTTACATATCTGGGGAGAAAAGAAGGAGATTCATATATTTTCCAAGGGTATTTGCACGTCAATGAATATAATGGACCCAGCTGGAATTGGAACTAGGCTCTTCGATTAAAAATCCACAGCCATCACCCATTACACCTGCCGCACATCCAAGATTACAACACCTGGCATTCTCAAGCTGTCAAATTACTGGCCAGGTTCGACGATGCTTAACTTCGATTATTTTACGGGAACCGGTATTTGAACGTGATATGGTTGCAAGCCATCTTACAATTACTTCCTGTTTCATTTTTAATTATTCCTTTGTCTATTTAGGGCTTTTTCTCTCTTTTCAATCGACGTTTTCTTTCATTTTAAGCGTCTATCATAAAAATTGAAACGTCAGTAACAAACATATTTACTGCTGAAAAGCTGTGAGAATTGCCAAGAGCTTATGTTACTATTAATAACTTAAAATTCAATAAATATTAATAAACAATAAGTAATTAGAAATTACACAATACAGACGCTAGAAAGACTCCCTGGAAAACGTTAAGGTTTACTGTCACACCCATTGAAACACCGGTTGACGGATGATCACCGAAGTTAAGCAACATAAAGCCTGGTCAGTACCTACAGGCTGCATTGGGTAAATTATCGACATTTTAAATTTCGCGCATACGCGTTGTTTTTGATTTTGTTGACGGCACTGTACAGTAGGGTCAGTTGGGCACTGTCTGTGGGTAAACGATGCTATTCACTCCATCAGAAAGTTGGAAACAGCATACTGTACTGCTTGGCATTCGCACCGGAAGTTCTAATACGGACATTTCAGAGTGTTTGTGTGTCAATCTGGGCACAATGCAATGGATTTGGAAAGAGTTAGATTAATCTAAAGTTAATTACGTGATCACAAGTTATGTCCTCATTCATCTTCCCTAGAGGACCTCAGACTCAACACGGAGGCCTACATCGTGCCTTGAGGAGGTAGTTAAGAGGGTGGCTGCTGGAAGAATCCTATGTTTGGTAACAAGACTCTGCATCATGCCACACAAGCAGGAGAACATAGTCATGGTTACGAGAAAATTTCTGCGACAACATCACCCCTTACATCTGGTCTCGTAACTCCCCACACTGCACCCCTCTTGATCGTTATGTATGGGGTGCAGTTGAGCGAGAAGCCAAAAACTCCTTGTAACACTAAAAATGAAATGAAGGCAAGGATTACGGCAGCATTCACCAAATTAAACAAAGTGACCGCTCGGAAAAGTGCAGGAGATTCTGATGTTGTCTGGAGGCCGTGGTTGAAGCTAATGTCGATTTCATTGAATAAATTTCTCTTTAGTTTTTCAAGATACTTTTGTGGAATTTTTGAAAATATATCCTTTAAAATGAGATATCGGTGTTATGTTCATTTTGTATAATTTAGATGACAATTTATCCATCGCAGCCTGTAGATCGGTGACAGCTTCGGAATAGCAGGTGCTGTAAGCTTGAATGTGCAGGTGGTGTAATGAATAATGGCTCTGAATATTCAATCGGAGAGCCGAGTTGCAATTCCAGTTGTGTTCGATATATTCAGTTCAGGAAGGTATGAATCCGCCTCTTCTCCCTCCAGCAATGAGTTAATTAGTAAGGAATGTATCACTAAATCATTATAATCTCCCCTAAAAATTCTTAAAATGTAAAAATATTTTTAGACTTGAAATAACCTCCAAAAGGTTGATAAGCCAAAATAGAACAAAAAACAAAAAATGGAATCAATCAAATTAAATGAAAAACGATAGATTTGTTCTAAAAACGAAGTGATAAATATAAAGATTTAGTTATCTTGTTAAAAACTTAATTTGAAAACAAGTATAAAATCACTTGTATTATTTACATTATTCGGACAGTTATCCTCATCTTCATAGCCATATTCATAATGTTCCGGCCGTTGTAAGCTCCGGCCTTCTTCAGGTGATTTGAATTTCAAACCGAATACTTTATTTCATCCTTGAGAATATATGGCCCAGTGGATAAAGAAGTTGGTTAGGTCCAGTGACTAGACCCAAAGAGTTGTGAGTTCAATATCAGGCTACAGCAGTGGTGAATCAAAACTTAGAGAACTAGAACAATCTACGCCGGTGGACGAAATAAAGAGTTTGTTTCGAAATTCCAATCAGCTGAAGAAGGCTGGAGCGTACAACGACCGAATTGTTGTGAATATGGCAATGAAGATGAGAAATAATGCAAGTAATCATAATTCCTCCCCTTAGAAATACAAATATTGAAGTATAAAATCTACTTCTACAAACGTGTGTTTTAAATTTATTGATGACACAATATTATTGGAGATGGTGACAATTTCAGGGCTTTGTTTTTCTTCTGTTGTTATACTTTCAAGCACCTTTCCAGGATGTTTTTGGCATACAGGAGTTCAACATTTCTCCATGACAGGTGTATAATTCTCATTTATAGCAATCCATTGAGCCTCATTTCAACAGGCTTATATCCTCCAAGTTTATGAATCTGTTTATACAAATGTCTCTAAAACTGTTTCTAAAAAGCGGGTAGAATTCTTCACATTGGATGAAGATTCCAGACGTTTATTTTAGATTATCCAAGGAGTCTAGGCGCCATATGTCCAAATAAATATCCACGGAAATTATAAAAATGTAAAAGATTTCATAAAAATTAGCATCACTAAATATTGGAAGTGAATATAAACATCTTTAAAATTAAACACTTTTAATCTATACATATATCAGGTTGAAAATATTTAAAAAATAATTTACATTAGACGTAATCAATTCATCTACAAACAACCGATTTCACAAAATAGCTTCATAGAAATAAATAAATGACATTTAAAAACGCTTTATGAATTCGAAGTTTCACATCTAAACCTGTTTGCAAATAATTTATCAAGAGAAAAAAAATCGTTTTAAATACCTGAAAATGACATTGTTTTATATCAACATTGATAAAATATTCACACGTTAAATTTATATCCAAACAGAAATTTAGTTTAACTTTTTTTTTATCTTTGGAAGATAAATTTTTATAATTTTAATTATTTTTCTATTCGTTAAGGAGAATATAATTAAGGAAATACAGGGTGCGGTAGAAATATCTCCCACACATAACTCCAAGAAAGACCCCTCATATAATAGTAGACAGTAGCTCGATAAAGAAACCATTGCTAGTAATAACTTATCATTTTGGGCGAGGTATTTCTTGGATGTAAATGTAGGAGGTACTTCAAGCGTACCCTGGACAAATAATCGTTAATTAATTTATTACGTAGTATAGAAGAGAAAAAATAAAGTGTCTTAACGTTGATATTTTAATAGATTTTATAACTTCCGTAATTAGAAGTATTAACCACAACAATCTACCGTCTACGTCTGTATTGGAAATAAAAAATAATATGAGAGGTTTTAATAACATTTTCTATGGAAATCTTTGAATATTTGAAATTAATTGGAAATTAGTTGTAGCAAATCTTGTAAAATATATCGCAAAAGGCATGAACCTGTAATCAGAGCCAGAAGAATGTTTCAAAACCGCAAACGTTTTCAGGATGTCTCAAATATCTACTCATTCTAAAATTCTTTGCCTGGTTATCCTCTTGGATTACGATGTTTCAGATCTATTAGCTAATCTTCTTGGAATTTCGAATCCAAGTTTTCATTCAATTCACGGGGATAAACTCTCATCATTTCCTGATTGGTCAATACCAAGATAATAAGATACATTTCTTAGTTTCCATAGATCAGACGTTCGCACCTTGAAACAGCTATGTAAACTACACAGGATCATTTGTATTTTATTGGTTAAGAGACAGGTTCTTGACCGGAACTGTTACTTGATGAAACAGACACCAAAAAGGATTCTTCTTCGACCACTACAATTCTAGCAACAAGCGTTAAACTATCCTACATGATATAGACTTATTTCCTCATTTTACAATCTTACAACAACGTAATTCAGTATTACTCGATCTTCAATGGTGCGTCAGCTTTTTATTAGGTCACCAATAGATAAAAAAACATGTTAAATCGCTTACAAGGAAACATTTCAAAATAAACCCACAGCTGTATATATGTGTGTATATATATATATATATATATATATATATATATATATATATATATATATATATATACAGACACAGACGCACACACACACACACACATATATATATATATATATATATATATATATATATATATATATATATATATCACACACACACATATATATATATATATATATATATATATATATATATATATATATATATATATATTGGCTGGCCACTCATATGCGATGATTGTCTACCAGAGTGACTAAACAATCCCTGTTACAGATGCTCGCTCGGACAACTACTGAGCCCACCTGGGGTTTATACTCCACCTATGCTTCGTTGCAGTTTTTAGAAGGGAGCGCGTTATCTAGCGTCATCAACTGTCCGAACATGGAGTTCCGTCTACCCAATGTTACTCACAAGACAGGGATAAATCTATGGTATGGTTTTCAGACAATATCAATTAGGGACCTTCCTAACAAATCAACCATGGTGAGATTCGGACAACAAACTCGCCCGTAACACTTTATCTTGAATGCTTCTTCGGCTTTGTATTATGTGAGATTTGAATTCGTTTCCATGGTCCTACGGCTTTAGATTAGGCGAGACTTGAACCCGATTCAATAATTTTTCGGTTTTGTATTAGGCGAGACTTGAACCCGATTCAATGGTTTTGCGGTTTTGTATTAGGCGAGACTTGAACCCGATTCAATGGTTTTGCGGTTTTGTATTAGGTAAAATTTTAAGCCGTTTCTATGGTTCTTCGGCTTTTAGCTAAGTGAGATTTGATTGGTTTAGTTAGTTTTATGGCATATGAAACTCAATCGGTTATTTCATGCCTACTAAAGTGTTATGGCTTGAATTTTTTTTTACATGTAATTCTGGTAATATTTTTCATTAAAAAAATGTATTTCTGGTAATATTTTTTCTCAAAAATGTATTGCTGGTAATAATAATCTTTTACAAAGTATTTCTGGCATTAAAAAATATTTTTACCGTTTCATAGTGTTTTCACCCCAGATTGGGGGTTAACTATTTGTTCGTAGCTGCTGCCACCCTGACTCAAGCTGTGCTTGGGAGCACTAGCAATTAAGAGGTTGTTCTACGTTCCTTGCTGTTGGACGTAGTTTATCGTCTTGCGAAGGACGCGGATGTAGTTTATCGTCATACCCAGCACACGTGAGATTTGAACCCGGTATATATATATATATATATATATAATATCACACTTGCTCCATATATGGCCTCCTTTGTAAATCACTAGCGAGCCTTAAATGCCACTTAAGATTATCGCACAAAATTTCATAACTGAATCAATAACCTGGCAGATCCTCATACGCCGAAACCGACGGGAGAGTCCATTATTATTATTTATTATTATTATTATTATTGTTATATATATATATATATATATATATATATATAGTTATAAATAATTAGTACAATTATTATTGTTATTAAAAACAGAGCCATTTAAGAAAAATAAAATAAAATTTTGGTGCCAGTTGATTACTGGCGTCGCTGCAATTTCGAAAATACCACAAGACAGCTATGAACACATTTCACAAAAATATCCAGGTTTTAAAGAAACTTTTCCCAAACCTCCTATCGTTTCTTTTAAATGAAATAATAATAAAAAAAAAAAGCATCAGTAAAATTCTAACAAATGTAAGCTTTCAAACTCAAAACTCCATTGGAGTTTCGGATCGTTATATTCTAGAAAATATCCATAGGATAAGAAAAACCCTATTTGTTGTGCAATAACAAGAGTCGATTCAATTCTATCACAAATTCAAATAGAATCATCTTTAGAAGGTGGCAATTGTGTCGATTCCCGTTTAGCCGACGAATGTACTAAACATGCGTTGATTTATGTGGGTTGCACAAAGTCAAAATTAAATACAAGATTCAATAGTCAGAGGTATGATGTCAGTCATAACATTATTTTCAACAAAGGAACCCTGCGGTGTATTTTATTACAAACGACTGTAATTCCGACAAACATCTTAAGTGACACATTCGGAAAATATATCCAGAATCTACCGAACTTGCTATTCTTAAAAGGCATGGAGATATTTTTGTATGCAAACAACTCACTTCCGGAACCGGCGGAAATCCAGAAGTGCGGTAAAGATTCATAGGATTTATTCTAATCTGATTAATTCCATTAAGTAACTACTCAATTAACAAATAATTGCAATATGAGCAAGATCACCATCTTTGAAATACGCTTGATTTGCATGCTATTCACGATTACTACGTTTCATTCGTTTTGACAACTTGATTATCATTACAGCAGTTTTCTCAAGACAGCTGACATTTTATTTTATTTTCTTAAATCGCATTCTTATCCAGCTGTTAGGAAATATTGAAATAATTACGTCAAACATTTTGTTCATTATTATAATTAATATTATTTCATGTGATTTCTGGTGTATGCTCATTTTTTCTAGGTTCCGGCCCAGAGAACATAGATCAGAAATGACATTATGACCATTTCCATTGAGCATATTTGAGGAAAAAACACTTATGATCCCACATATTTTCCTAGATAAAGACCTTCGTAAGGTGTGGGCTGTATTTGTGAGTACGTTTGTTTGTATTTCTTTAAAGCATGGGCTATCAGAAATGGCTTCAATCTGTGGTCTCCGACTAAAATTGGAATTGTTGATGTCTTTAGGTTCTACACCTTTTAGACTTTCAGTTCAAGAGCCTTGTATTTTGACAGTTTTTTTAAGATCTGCAAAGATACATTACAGTGTTCGGGGTTTGCCATGTCAATAAGAAGGAACATTTTGTTTTCGCGGTCTCTCAGCAAAATGCTTGTGCGATTAGATTTTTTTTTCAGTCTGGATGGTGTTCATACCAATTTTCTTTCTGCAAAAGGTGTAGATTTTCCAGTGCAGATATTGGCCCAAGGTGTTATGCAGGGATTTATATTCAATGGGAGCCAATACCGCGCAACCTGATACAAGATGGTCAATTATTTCTGGATATATATCACAGATTCTGCATTTTGGCCTAACACATTTTTTCAGTATATGTGCTTCGTAATTTCTATATAGCAAGCATTGAACCTGTGCAGCAAGAATAAAAACTTCAGTTTCAGCATTTAACCCTGCTCTACATAGCCACTGATCTGTACAGGATTTGTCTACATCAGTCACTTATTTTCTTTTTTAATTAATTTGCAGCAGCAGTCCATGTATTATGCTTCACTTGCATTTCTTCACCCATTTGAAACAAGATTTTGAATATTTTGGCTTCATATACAGACGATCAACACCAGTAATGGGCTACAAGGGATCCCTTCATGAATCTATCAGAATATTTCCCAATCTAACCAGGGCTCTAACCACTACTTCTATTGACGTTATCTTCTTGTGCCACATTTGTTAAATTTCCACATCAAGATCCTTGTGTATTTATAGTTATTTGGAAGATCTTCAAAGTTACTTTACAATCTGAAAGAACCGACACATGAAAATCATATATTGTTTTTGTAGTCTTTGATCACAATGTCTGGCCAATTAGCTTTGATTGTTATGTCTGTGCGTATTGTAAAGTCTCATAAAATTGTCACAGTTCTTCTGTCTGTAACCGGTTCTGGGTGGTGTTGCAACCAATTTAACTTTCTTTCCCATAAATGTTGGAGATTTTCCAGTTCAGATATTGACCAACCTTGTAATACCGAGGTTTATATTTGGTAGATGCTAATACCGTAAAACCTGATAAAAGACGGCTAATACTTTCTGCATATTCCTTTCAGAATCTGCATTTTGGGTTTAATAGAATTTTAAGTATGTGTCATTGATGATTTCTAGTGAGCAATGATTGGTCATGCAGAGAAATAATGAAAGCTTAGGTTTCAGCTTTTATTGTGGCATTACGCAACCACTGACGGGTATGATGTTTGTCTATATCAGCTTCTTTAGAACGGACAGAGTATTAGCTATTCATTATTATTATTATTATTATTATTATTATTATTATTAATAATAATAATAATAATAATAATAATAATATTCCCTTTGATTTCTGGCGTATACACATTACTTGCCGAGACCTAAGGTTAGAAATGGCATCATGACACTTTCCACTGACAAAAAAAAAATATTACATAGAAAAAAAACCTTCGTCAAGTGTGGGCTGTATTTGTCAGGACGTTATTATTATTATTATTATTATTATTATTATTATTATTATTATTATTATCTTTCCTTTGATTTCTGGTATGTACTCATTTCTTCCCGGCTCCCAAGCAGAGACCTAAGGTCAGAAATGGCATCATGACATGTTCCACTGAGCAATTGTGGGCTGTACGCGTGAGAATGTTTTGTATTTCTTTAAGGCTTAGGCTACCAGGTTCCTTCACTGGCAATGGCTTGTAAAACAGCTTTTGGCCAAGGACGATATTCCTCAGCTCCGATAACCAAAATATTTCCGAGATCACGCCATTTGCAATTTCTTCCTCTTTTCAAAACACAAATCACATTTGAAAAAAAAAAAATCAGGAAACGTCGAAGAAACAGAAGAGAATGCTACAAGTCCGCTGCACTCTATTCTAAAGATGAGTTCCAAGAATGCTTCCATCAATTGTAACAACACTAGATAAAATGTGTGGCTTCAGAAGGGAACTACTTCGAAGGAGATTAAATACCGAATTGATATGTGCTGTTGTTTTCTTTTTATAGCACAAGTCCCGCTACATTTTGATTAATCATTGCAAATTTATGCAGCTAAAATACATAATTTTGTCAGTCATTTATTCCTGATGGAATCCATTGATTACGCTTGTGAAAAGAATGTTCTCATCGTCCTTTGATATTCACTAGAAAAAAGCATTTTGAAAAAAAATAAAACCACGAAATGCATTTACACATAAAACTATTATGTATACTATTATTACATAAAACTGCTCAGCTAACAATTTTATTAAAGACTAGCAGGAGAGCCCGGCGTTGCACGTGGATGTAACAGTAAGAGATATATCAAGTATCGACCATCATAAAGACTGAAAAATAAAATTGACAAAGATTATTGTTTAAGGTTGACGGACACGCATGTCTTAATTAGTTTTTTTTTTTTTACGAATTGGTCAAACCCAAACTCAAACAAAAACATTGTTTTCAATCGTTATGAGTCTACCGATTGAATAGAATTTTATTATAAACAATTGTCTTGTAAATGGAATTTTTAAAGCATTCTGAATATAAAACTAAAAAAAAAGTGTGCAAGACAACAAGAAATACTACCTGCCAAAAAAAAGTGAAGTTGAAATCGGTTGAAAAATGTAGGAAATCCGATCCCATATATAAACGAACGCACACACACACACACACACACACACACACACACACACACACACAAATAAACAACCTGGGTTTTATAATAAGTATAACTCGATATGAGTTGTACCCCTTTCATTCTGGCGACAGAATCGTGTTTTATTGTGTTTTCAAATTGATTTCGTGCAAAAACAATTGTGTTTCCCCATTTTTGGCGCCGTCAGAACCACCGCAAGGTAATTTTACGTAGTCCTGTGAAGTTTTGTTGAAATTGGTTGAAAAATGTAGGAAATCCTATCCAATATATAAACGTACAGACACACACACACAATCTGCGTTTTATAGTAAGTAAGATCTATACGAAATACACTATTAATAATTCTTCAAATTACTTACTTAAATATATATATACATATATCATTACAATGTAAAATTCATTCTTCGAAATGACTTTGCATAGAAGATTTTTCTTGATGACTGAATTCCTGAAGTATATAAAAAGTATATTAGAGTTTTGACTTTCTGGAATGAGGAATCATCTTTATTTTCATTATAATGGAATAGCAACAACAAAAATGGGGATAATGGTCTGAATGTATATAGGGTTGTAGTGGGTTACGATAAAAAGAAATTATAGAAATAAAGCATATAAGCAAATATAAAAATGATTCCAAATGAAAGTAACACATTTATGCTTTCCTTTAAAATACTTAGCCCTTTTTCTTTCTCTCATTCTCTCTCTCTCTCTCTCTCTCTTTCTAAACTCCTTTCTATATATTTCTCTCTCAACTAACAAGAAGACAACCCTTAAATAAGAAAGAAGCAGAAAAAGTCAGAACCCAAGCGAAAAATGGCGGATGTTTGCAGGAACAGAGCCAACTATTTTATGACTGAAAACTAACAAAAATCATCGTAGTTCCACGCATAACTTCCCTTATTAAAAAAAAAATGAAGAAAAGAACGCCGGAAAATAATATAATTTTGATCTATTAAAAAAATGAACACTAAGAGACGTTTGATGTTAGCTGAAACCAAGGTTTCCGACGGAATACCGGAGTCTGGTCAAAAGTATATAAGGTGAAACTTCTCATTTAGAATCAGAAAGGAAGGCGATGAAGACGAACAGAGAACGCCAGAGAAACTAGTCATACGTGATGAGTGAAGAAGAAGTAGCTAAGCGTTCATTTTTTCATTATTTTTCTGCCTGTTTAGGGCTGAGAAAAATTGTGAATTGACACTGATTTATTTCTAATATTTCTACTACACCTAACATGATCTGACTTCAAAACTACCCACTAACGACTTGAAACAGATATTTCTCAAGACTGCTACCAATATCCGCCTTATAAACGAACATTTTGTAACACCGAATATCAAAGGACTCGCTCATCCCTCTAAAGAAAATAAATAAAATATATATTATATAGATTGTACGCCTTGTTCCAGACGTTTTCTGCCTTGTGCTTCCGATAAGCATCACCAAGAATATCTACAACACTATAACCACATTGAATTGAGAATAAACAACATATTTTTTTATGATGAAACAGGTTTTGAGAACAAACTAACCAAATTTGCTGAATGTTGTTATTGTTGATTTATTATCATCGGAAATTTGCCGATCGAATTTGATTTTTTCTTGAGTAAATGACGACCCTGAAACACTTTGCGTCATTTTCCCACTTAGCAGAAAATCACGCTTTTTTGCATGAGGACGAATTATTAATAGGATACTATGAAATTCTGCTGTTCGTTTATATCTTTGGGTTATTTTCCCTTGCAGAATCCTCGTTGTATAGACGTATTGCGTGAGTAAATTACAACAAAACTCATTTTTAGTCTTATTCTATGTGTTGGCATGCGAGATGAATGAGTTTAATAATTAGATTGTCTAACGCTCACAGGTCCTTCGGTATGAATCAGAGTTTTTGCTATACAAAAGCAGGTGTAGATGTTTCATAAAAACATTATTAAAAGAACTTCATTTAAGAAAAAATGGCAGTCCTTGTTTCAGTAGACATGGTCATCGATCTTTTTGTGTTGTCAATGGAAATACAGCTGACAAAGTGCATTCCCTACATGACGCAAATGCTATCTACGCATAAACTTGTGCTGATGTGCAGGTAATTAGCAATCTACTTCCATTTTCAAGTTAAAGCAATCAATTAACAAAGATAATTTTTCCTTGTAGATACTCTTTGAAAATATTCCAAAGACAGATAGAAAAGCTGAATTTTTTTTCATGGAAAACTAGCCTCCTTCCAATAGATTGGTTGTACTAACCAAAATAATCTATATATCAATATATACCTTACAAGAATTCATCTGTTGTATGCTGTGTAAAGTAGGCATAATCGAGGCGTCATTATTGATTATTATTCTAGCAAACAGGCTTCGTTAGAAGTAGAAGACATATTACGTGTATTCATGACAATTATGGTACATGCTGTTTACATAGACAGCTTAATGTCTACCATCAGTGTCGTTGCTATGATTGTCTTCACAGCAAATAATACTTGATGGTTGTTGTTTTTCACATAAAACTATCTTGTTAAGTAGATACGTTTTGTTCGTCTATCTCGGTTAATAACATAGTAAAAAGGACATTAATTTCTTCGCCGCACCTTTTATCAACTATTTTGGTTATTGTATGTAAAGTAATAGGAACCTTCTCGTATGGCAGTAAATGCTGGACAATTTCCTCGCAGATGAAGAGAAAACAGGAGGCAACAGAAAGGCGGTTCTAAAGAAGGATTCTGTGAGTTCCATGAAAGGAAGTGAATAATTTTTAAGGAAAATGGGAACAGAACGGACATTTATCCTCATAATCAAGATAAAAAAGACAGCTGTGAGTTTTTGACATATCATAATGGAATTTGACAACCATAGGACATATCGTGGGCAGGAGGGACACAGGAACGCAGAGAGGCACCTACGAGACAAAATTGTTTAGCGAAAAGGGGGGGGATAATAGGAAGTTTGATAAACGGGCAAAATTGCTAACTGCGTCAAGGTATAGGAAATTGTGAAGAGCATTGATCCTTTACTTCTTGAAAGAACACGACACTTAGAAAAAAGAAATTGAACAATACGATTTTCTATTTGTTTTTTCCCTCAAGGTTGTTGGCTACCTCAATAGGAATAACATTTAGCGATACACAGTAAGTTTTTCAATCCCTGCTATATAATCCACAATATTTTTCATATCAATATATAGTAATATTACACACACACACACTCTCTCTCTCTCTCTCTCTCTCTCTCTATATATATATATATATATATATATATATATATATATATATATATATATATATATATTGATATGTCCGGAAAGGGATATATTTGCACGAAGTAGCGAATTGGTTTTAGCTACTATAACCAAGTAGAATATGGTAGCACTAATCGACTGGTAGGCGTCGTAGTCGCAGGTAAGAAGTGTAGATCAATGGCGTAGTCCAATGGGCGTCTTTATAGACTTAGCTCTCAGACTAAGGTTCTCGGCTCTCCTACACGTCCGTCGGTATTTATGACGGACACCAGCCAATCATATACCAATGAGGGGAACACAGGTGTATGCATATTCATTATTATATATATATATATATATATATATATATATATATATATATATATATATATATATATATATATATATATATAAGGATATATACAATGTGCGATGGAAAAATTGTCGTCTCAATTTCGAAAAACTGAAAATAATGGTGATATCTCATTTTAACAGATACATTTATCAAAATTGCGCAAACATATCTTGAAATACTAACGTTTAAATTTAATCAATAAAATTGCCATTGGATTCAACCACGGCTTCCAGACAACTTTGGAATCTCTTGCATCTATTTTGGATGTTCTCTTTGATTAATTTGGTGAATGATGCCATTAACCTTGCCTTCAGTTTATCTTTCGTGTTAGAAGGAGTTTCGTTTGTCACTCGCTCAACTGCCCCCCCTCCCCAAATAATTAAAGGTTTTGCAGTCCGGGGAGTTAAGTGGCCAGTTGTAAGGGGTGATGTTGTCTCAAAAATTTCCTAGCAGTTATAACTGCTCGTGCAGAGTCATGTTGCCAGACATAGAGTCTTCCAGCAGACACCCTTCAGAGGAGTACAACTTTCTCAAGGTTCTTGATTAGGCCTTCGTGTTGTGTTTGACGTCATGTAAGACGATGAATGGAGGCATAGCGTAGACGTCACTAGTGATCACTACAACTAGCATGACGTTGACTGGATATATCACCCAACTCTTTCGAATTCTTTGCACTGTCCTCTGAAATGTTCGTATTGTAAATTACGGAGCAAAAAAACAAGCAGAAGAACATGCCGTTTTCAAATTCCTGGCGGAGTGAATTGTATCATGGTGGTCTCTTTTTCACAGATGGGGCCAAACTGACCCTTCTATAATGTACAGTCAATAGAATTAAAAAAAATAAAATAACGCGCATGCGTGAAATAAAAATATAAAATGGCGAAAATTTACCCATCGAAACCTGTATGTATGTGTATATATATATATATATATATATATATATATATATATATATATATATATATATATATAGACAGACAGACACATAGATAGATAGATAGATAGATAGATAGATAGATAGATAGATAGATAGATAGATAGATAGATAGGATTAGATTGCCATTACTCACAGTATCATTGAGGCCCTAGATAACAAATACATCTCAAGGAAGACTGCATTAGATATTTCCAAGGCTTTTTACAAGTTGTAGCTATGGAAGAACGTGAAAAGTCTTCTTAGTTATAGAGTCCTTTATAAGGTGTAGGTCTCTAAAGGTTGTTTGCAACGGACAGTCTTCCGAGTCCCAGGCGATCAATGTAGGCGTTCCTCAGGGGTTCACTTCTCAAGCCAATCCTGTTTCTACATTGCATAAATGATCTGCCAAAGAGTATACTCCGTTCGTTTGTAAATATATATGCCGGTGATAGAAACCTATATGGTGGTAGCTCCAAAATTGTAGATGAGCAGTGGTCTTTCCACTGACCTAGCACTAAAAGTTCAGTGGTGGAAAATTGGCTAGACATATACATATCAAAATCATTTTTTACATGTCATGTTCTATCATCCTAGAGCGAATAATTTTCAATTATGCACTCGGAGGTCCCGCGCATTGAGCATCTATGGGGTCTTAAAGTCAGCAGAACCCTCAACGATACTCGTAATACACGACTCATCGCTAAAGAAGTTGGGAAAATCGTCGGTTCGTTGTACCACTCCAGTAAGTACCTGACACCTGCTATCCTCTTCCTTCGCCCTGTCGGTGGGTACTTCAGAATACGGCGAACTGCACCTCTGCAGAGGGGTAAGACCCCTCCCCTCCGCAAATGAGGCGTTCTGGGTAAAACGATAAACTGCCTCCGATAGCAACGCCTCTGATCAGGAGGTTTTTGAGGAGCGTGGAACCACCTCTTAATTGCTGGTGTTCTCAAGTTTACCTTGACCCGAGGTGATAGAACCTGTTAGGGTCACAGCTATGGGCAAATAGTTAACACTTAAACTGGGGTCGTAACGCTATCAAAGTGTAAAAATAGGTTTTAATACCAGCAATATATTTTTGAAAAAAAATATTACCGGCAATGAATTTTGAAGAAAACAATTATTACCAGCAATGAATATTGAAGAAAAAAATTATTACCAGCAATGAATTTTGAAGAAAAAAAATTATTACCAGCAATGAATTTTAAAGAAAAAAATTATTACCAGAAACGAATTTTGAAAAAAAATTATTACCAGCAATGAATTTTGAAGAAAAAAATTATTACCAGCAATGAATTTTGAAGAAAAATATTATTAACAGCAATGAATTTTGAAGAAAAAAAATTATAACCAGCAATGAATTTTGAAGAAAAATATTATTACCAGCAATGAATTTTGAAGAAAAAAAATTATTACCAGCAATGAATTTTGAAGAAAAAAATTATTACCAGCAATGAATTTTGAAGAAAATAATATTACCAGCAATGAATTTTGAAGAAAAAAAATTATTACCAGCAATGAATTTTGAAGAAAAAAATAATTACCAGCAATGAATTTTGAAGAAAAAAAATTATTACCAGCAATGAATTTTGAAGAAAAAAAATTATTACCAGCAGGGAAGTTTGAAGAAAAAAATTATTACCAGCAACACATCATTGTCAGTAATACAATTTTGAGAAAAAATATTACTAGCAATAAAAATCTTGTCGGCATTGAATAAAACATTGAGGTTGATATTCCGTAAAACAAAACAAAGCAAACAAAATTATCCTCTTCCTTTATAAGAGCCAAATCAGCAGATAATTCTATCATATTTGGACAGGTGATGCCCAGTCTTCATTGTCTGTGTCCCTGTGAGTGACAAATGTTCCACCCAACGTCCCCTTTTCCCACAGACGAAATGTTGCAAGCCTTTCGCTGTTCTATCCACCTGTTTTAACCACCACCATTAACACGCACTTTCTGGTGAACCGACCTCAGTTCGTTCATATTCCATAGGGAAGGTGTAAGTTCCACTCGGGCAGATTTTCCCCAAAAACCGCTGCTTTGTGGAACCGACGCCCAAGAGGATGCTTCCCCAATCACTATAATCTTACACTGTTCAAGTCAAAAGTCAACCGTTATCTTACTACATACCCGCATTAACAGTTACTCTTACGCTGCAACCCTCTACCTCGATTGGCTCTTGGGCCTTGTACAGGGTAAACATCATTGTAAAAATGTATGTAAGTAAATCTAAAATTATTTCACCTTGTTCTGTGAACCAGTTATTCGATAAGTTGTTTGATTTTCAATGTGAAGTCTATTGAGTGCAAATCTAAATGTACACGTCTTCATTGAATTCAATTTAGCAGTCCTAAAGGTTTTTGTCATTTACTGGAGGGGATACAAGCACATATTGAACCAAACATGACTCTCTAGACCTCTAAATGAATAAACTTCCTGCAGTGTATTTTCTAAATCACCATCATTTCCTAAATGTTTTAGCCATATGTAAGCATCTTTTAAAGTTGGTATAATTTCTCAGTCCGTTTTCATTATATCGCAGGTTCTTGTCCGTTGGACACGGAAGATCAATAAAAGTAGAGATAAGTGTCATATTCACATACAACCATTAAGGAATTTTCCTTGCTGGTTTGAATTTTCCTTTGCTGGTTAATCGATAGACTGTGTAACATACTGTACATTTAAAATTATTTCAACATTATTTCATAGTAATATATATATATATATATATATATATATATATATATATATATTTACTAATTTGGAAATATGGTCTCATCGCACAGGAATTACTATGTAACGAAAGAAGAAACTAAAACTTTAAATTTAATTAAAATATTAAATTAAAATTCCAGTTTCATTTTCTAGCAATTTTTGGAATAAGTTATTTTGAAATTTACTGAGTTTATAAGCACATACAATCTTGATATTAGATGCTATCGTTACGAGAAATTCAATCATTTTGATAAGGGGTGGTAGGGTATTCATATTTTTAAATTAGTAAATTTATAATGTTTACAATCTACCGAATTGTATTGAGAACTGTTTTTTAAAAACAAAATAATTAATAAAAAAAATAATTAATAATTAATTAAATCTTACTGTTCCTTCTCATTATTTTTTTTAATATATATATATATATATATATATATATATATATATTTTCTTTCCATTGTCTATCTGTTTATATCTATTTACCAATCTCTCTCTTTCTCATATACATATATATATATATATATATATATATATATATATATATATACTTTCTCTCTCTCTCTCTATATATATATATATATATATATATATATATATATATATATATATATATATATATATATATATATATATATATATATATATATATATATATATATATATATATATACTTATATATATATATATATATATATATATATATATATATATATGTAGAAAAAGAGAGAGAAATAGATATAAACAGATTGACATAGAAGGAAAGAAAGAAGAAAGAAAGAAAACAAACAAAATAAAGAAAACAAACAAACAAAAGAAAGAAAGAAAACAAAAAGAAAAAAAGAAAGAAAGAAAACAAACAAAAAACTAATGAAAAATAGAAATTGCAAAAATCTTTAGAAGTGTAGACTCCGATCGAAGCTATATATGCAGATAACACAACCAATTCTTCCTAACTTTTACCCAATCCATCTAATCAGTGGTTAACTGGGCCAGAAAATAGCCTGCAAATTTCAACGCCTCCACAACACAATTGCATTATTTAATCACTACCTAGAAACTTTTCTGCGTACCAACAGGATGGCTGATGCTGAACTACAAGAAAGCAACACTCTACGCCTTCCTGGCCTCACCTTTTCACCTGAAATGATGTGAATAGACTATATTGCGTCAAATTGCTACGTCTGCTGCAAGGAAGGTTAGTTCACTGTGTCGTGCCAAAAGATTTTTCTCGCCAGAATATTGCACATTTATAAATCTACCATTCGTCTGAGTATTAAATATTGTTGCTATGTCTGGTCTGGCGCTTATACTGTGCACCTCGAAATTCTTGACAAAATCAAAAGAAGGATTAGCGATTCAATCGATCCTGACCAGATTTCTCGTCTTCAGTCACTTTCATACCGACGTACGTGGCTTCCCTCTATCTGTTCCGCGATTATTTTAATGATAAATTCTCAGATGAGTTCTTTTCCCTGATGCCTGAACTACATGACTTTAAGTGTGCTACTAGATTGGCAAGTATATTTTACAGTTTTACTGTTGGAGTAAAAATATTCAGCTGCCACAGTTTCACTTCCGACTAATGGAAATCCCTTCCAATTTTCTTTCTTCCCCGATAACTACAATATTTATGAATTTAAATGCAACGTCAATCGCCATTTGTCTGGTTGAACCCTGTTCGTGTTTTTTATCCTTTTTATCCTTCCTCAGTCTCCCCCATTTCAAAATATTCTCTTTCACTTTAACTCCTTGCAAACCCAGCTTGCGTCTTAGTGACATTATCGCCTTGCTTGGGGTGAAACGATATGAAATTGCTATACATATGATTTAATCTGACTTTTCTAAACAGCTATTGTCCTCATCTTTGTCGCCATATTTATTACAACATTTCGGCCGTTGTACGCTCCGGCCTTCTTCAGTTGGTTGGAATGTCGAACTGGACCCTTTATTTCGCTCACTGGGGTAGAGTGTTCTAGTTCCACGTGCCATGTTTAATGGACGTCAGTTATCAGTTATCTCCTGTTAATTCCCTTCTCCAAGTTCTCCACTGCCTTAACCGGGTATTGAACTCACACTCTTTGGGTCCTGTCACTGGATCTAAACAACGTCTTTATTCACTATGCCATGTGTCCTTGCAATTTTAGCAGACAAAATATTTTAAGATTAAGATAAGGTCGAAATTTCTTTCCCGTAAATTCCTTGTAAGACAAAATCGTAATTATCTACAAAATGTCATGTAATTTATTACATTAATTAGGGCCCTCCCTGAACCGTGCGGTAGTATTTCACTGTTTCTATATGAAATTCTCTACAGATAGTAATCTGTTAGTTCTATTTTAAACAGACTGGCCTCAAATATAATGAACATATGAGAGTAAGGAAAGCCTCGTATCTGAAAATCGATGACGTTTACATTACTAGGTATTTACTTTGTCTCTCCTTCTAAGACACAAGGTTGTGACACAAGGTCTTCTTTTAGGTGTGGACCCAAGCGCGTACAAACGGGCCAGGAACAAAAAATACCCGCATCCCCCGCAACCGTCGATTGCGCTGACAACGGTGCGAGCACCGATCCTTCTCTCTGGTGCAATGAGATGGCTGGGAGCTTCTCAGTGTAATTTTCCGCAGTTGCGATTTTGTACTTTGATAGAGAAGCCCTTGAGTGCACTCTGCCCAAAGACAGAGACGCAACTGGGAGATGATAAATAGATTTGTTACAAACCACTCCAATTGGCTATTTACACACGTTTACATCACACATTTACATTACTAAAGGGAAAAGCGTGTACATGCCTGTTCTTTATCATTTTAAATGGTTAATACGATAAACATAACCGAACTTTGAAATTCGGCATGGAAGATTTACCATAGTTTCATTTTAATGCGAGTTATTGATCATTTCTTAGTATCTCCAGTTGCATGTGTAGGTTAATAAGATCGAGTTTACATATTTCGTCCGTATGGCTATGGCATCATGCAAATATGGATGCATATACCGCGAAAGGAATCAAGCAATCTAACTGGGTTGAATATTGTTGTCTAATTCTGCACGGAGGGTGTCCATTAAAGCTCTGTCTGCATTGAGGTGTAATGGATATCGGCTCGGTAAGAAGGTGGAGAACTGAGTTCGAATTGCAGTCGAGTTTATTGGATCCACTTACGCACAAATAACCTTGGGAAAGGTATGAATCCATCTACTCTCACAACAGCTACGGGTTGAATAACAGAACAGACAGGGTTCGTTAGCCTTGTTTGGCAACCAGTCTACCGGAGAAAGAAATGGCAACCTACTGCGGGAAATAATCTGCCTCGTCAGTCATGTATCGAATGATACATGATCGGCCAAGCGTGCATTACGTATGACACTTAACTGACTGATAGCTTCACGCGAAATATTGATTGGTTATTTCGGATAAACTACAAATGCTTTCCTTTAATTTTTATTGTTGGATATTTTTCTTATGATAACGTTGATACTAAATCCAGCTGTAAATCCACCTGCAAATTACATATGAAAAACTATAAAATGCTTCAATAGTTATAATTTTATTTAGGCTGGAATTAATTTAAATTAAATTATCAAGTTTCATTGAAGAGACTTTGTTAGCAGCAATGATTGATTCATTTTCTACGGTTTATCAACCATTTGCAAGTTATTTAAAGCCATAAAATATTTTTTAGATTGTAAAAGTTTTTTCTTTTTTTAGATGATAATGGTTTAGTGTAACTAAACTATTATTACTAATTAACAAATAAGTTTACGAGATGTGGATTCATACCTAATCTGAATTTGATAAACAAGAAATTATAATGTAATATAAAGTGAGGGTTCAATTCTATATTACAGTAAATTATAGACTGAACCCTCACTTTGTTGTCCTGTAATTTCAATAAATTTATATTCCAGAGCAGGGGTCAACAAACTTATTACACAGAAGGCCAAATAACTGAACGTGGGCCGGATAACCATTTTGTTCAATACAATACACTGAATGCACAAATATAAAGACAACAAACATACTTATTTAATAATAAGTTATCGAAGAAGGCGACACTAGCAATAAAATAGTTATATCACACCAAGTGCATAGATATCCAAATCTCACAAACTAAGCAGCACAAAAAGTTAATGAGATTTGTGAAACTGGCGTTTATCTTTTAAGATATAATTAATATTTGTTTTGGTAATTACTGGATCCAACCAAGCGAAATGCTTTCAAATGTTCATCAGTCAACCTCGTTACATGTGATGACTTTACATACTTTAGATTTTATAATAAGTTCAGGCAAAATATATGACATAATTCGCTGAAGTCAGTCCTTTTAAATACGGCACTCTTCAAACCAGTTTAAACACGGCATTGCAAGTTAAAACATAATTGCTGCAGAAGGCTCGTAATCGCTTTTCTTAGAAACTTAATTGCTGAAATGTTGCAAAAAGTGGCCGAATTTTTTATTTCATTGATTTTCCTAAAAACTAATATTACGATCAGAAGCAAAAATCAGATTGGCCAAATGTTGGCATTTTACGTACATTTATTTTAATTTTTTCTACATAGTATGTTCAACTACAATGTATTGATAATTCTATATAGATAATTATATTTAGCTCATTTCTGGCACAGTGAAGGGCGGGCCAGATGAACTGACGTCGAGGGACGGATCCAGCGCGGGAGCTGTAGTTTGGTGACCCCTATTCCAGAGAATGTAGATAAATCTAAAGACGTGCCTGTTTAGCTAATCAGGTATTTCATTGATTGATTCGTTTTCTGCGGCTTACCAACCCATTGCAGGTTATTTAAAAGGGGGACAATATTCTTATATTGCAAGACTTTTTTTTTCTTTTTAAATTATAAGGGTTTAGCGCACAAAACGTACTAATTAACCTATGGCTAGGGGTGGGGAAGAGGTGGATCCTTACCTTTCCCAAGTGTATTTTCCTAGAATTGAATTTAAAAAACATAACGGCTCTCTAATTAACAATTCCAAGCCATTAACTATTACATCACCTTAACGCTCAAGCTTACAACACCTGATATTCCAGAGTGGTTACCCAACCAGGTACCGCTTAATTTTGGTAATCGTAAGAGAACCGGTGGTTCAACCAGACATGGCCGTAATCACTATCAATGCAGAAGGCAGTCATTTCGTTTCGATGTTTTGTTGGATAATCGTACAGTCACGAAGTAATTTTAAGGGAATATAGATACTACAATAAGTACTAAAATCATTAAATACATATCAGAAATAAGTCAACTGATAACTCTTATAGAACATATTGAAGGCAGGAGAATCAGGGGAAACAGCGAGGAACCTACTTAACGACTTTGGGTAATCAAGCACTACAAAGACAATGAGGATTGATAAAAGGTGAAAAAAACAAAACAGGGGAAGTTGTTGAGAGACATGGTCACCTACTAAACGTGTCTGTGTGAATGAATGACATAAATGTATTGGTGACAGACTCAGAAGTAAAAGAACACTGAGTCGAGGTAATAGTGAAAAGCAAGAAGAAAGAACTTCTGCTATTATAGCAGTCAGTCAATTACGTGCCAAGCGTGATACACTCATGTATATTTCCATACATGACTGACGAGGCAGATTTGTTTCCCGCAGTAGGTTTCCATTTATTTCTACGGTAGTCCAGTTGTCATCGAAGGTATGTCCTACTATTTACCCATAGCTGGAGGGAGAAGAGAATTTAAGAGTATTTTCCCAAGGGTATAGTATGATAGCTACTATTCATTTTCTACTATGGTATGATATCTATCAACTTTTGGAAGTATGAAATATGTTAGGTTTAGAGTTAGTGGTTGGGTTAGGCGTTAGGGTTAGTGTTAGGGTTAGGCGTTAGTGTTAGTGTTAGTGTTAGGGTTAGGGTTAGGCGTTAGTGTTAGTGTTAGGGTTAGGGTTAGGCGTTAGTCTTAGTGTTAGTGTTAGGCGTTAGTGTTAGTGTTAGGGTTAGGGTTAGGCGTTAGTGTTAGTGTTAGTGTTAGGTTTAGGCTTTAGTGTTAGTGTTAGGTTTAGGCGTTAGTGTTAGTGTTAAGGTTAGGGTTAGGGTTAGGCGTTAGTGTTAGTATTAGGGCTGTGAGTTTCGGTTCGGGTTAAAGGCAGTGAACTCGCAGTGAAATCATTAACATTTTTCTTTTATACAAAAAAACTAAAAAAAATCATCAAATAGTGATTTTAATGTTTGTATTTATGTCAGTTAAAAACAGTAAACAGGTCATCGTTTTTCTGACCCCTTTTCAGCAATAAATGCATTGTCATTGACGGTCGGTCGCAAATGCCTTACACTCAGAAAGAATTGGCTGAAATTATGAGGACGTCTAAGGAGGATGGAGAGCCTAACAAATTTAACACTCTCATAATATATAGAAGGGAAGAAAAAAGGGGAGACAATCAGCAAATTACTTAACGTGTATGTGCGTATATTATTCAAAATAGAGACATTATATGTCTACTACATTTAAACATCGTCTTTAGTAAATTGCGAATAATCTTCCGCAAACTTGTCTGCTGTAGATGCAAATAAGTTCAAACATTAAGCCGGTTTCCATGCTTTAGATTTACTTGTGTCATCTTGAGGTCTGTGTACAAGTAAGTTAAGGTGATAATAAGCCAAATGTGTGTTAAGTGGTACATTGTAAAATGTCGTTATAATTTTAAATTAAATAGGAAAAAATAAGCTGGAAGAGGCTAATATCCCGAAGAGTGACTCTTACAGCTTCTCGGTCATACAAAAACAGCTCATATGAGGGGGAAAGAGCATATCTGTTTATTATGCTTACATTATTTGGACAGTTATCCTCATTCATTGCCATAATCACGGGTGTTGTAGGCTCCGGCCTTCTTCAGGTGATTGAAATTTCGAATCGAACCCTTTATTTCTAGAACAATCTACCCCGGTGGACGAAGTGGTAGAAAACTCTGACAGACACCAAATCGGTTGGGTTTCAATCTTGGCTTGAAATATTCGGATGTCTTGTCTCACTGAGGAGCTCTGATATAGCGAAACAGCACTGTCTGCGAATGACATAATATATATATATATATATATATATATATATATATATATATATATATATATATATATATATATATAATTACATGAATCATTCATACAAAAAACAAATATAGAGGTTAATGATTTAAATGGCGAGAATACATCTTCGCAAACAATTTCAATAAGTTACCCTAACCCCGAACCTGTATATGAATGATATGATCCCTGTTTATAAATTCCAGTTTCATAAGATCTTTTTTAGTTTTTACAAGCTTTCGTCTGTTCCTACAGACATCCTCAGGTATAGAAATAGATTTGTTCTTGTTTTTTACTTCTCGGTAATAAGAGGACAACGAAAATATAAATGTAATCCGAAAAAATGCTATGAGAAATGTGTTATTGTTTTGGAACGTGCGGTCGCAAAGCTGAGTTTGAATTTAAATTTTAAGGTTGTGCGTTTTTGTACAAATATAGTAATAAGAGAATTCTTTTGTACTGGTAGGTTTTCCGTCAATCTGGCATGAACTATATTGTTCAATAATTACAGAAATGTCACACTTATTATCCGAAAGTTGCACGTTGGATCAATTATTTTAATTTCGATTATAGGTGCAGTTAAATTATATGTTAAGTATATGCAGTTATATATATATATATGAAGAACAATATTGAGGAAATTGTATAACGAAGTAGAAATTGTTTATTTTTAATGAGTTTCATCCTTCAGGACTACATCGGACCAAATTTGATAAGTTGGTACGACTACACATGCGCACTAACGTCTCTTGCAACAGGACTCTGTACCGTGTCACACAAGCAAGAGAACCCAGTCATGGCTGCCAGACAATTTCTGCAACCAGGTCACACCTTACATAGGGTTGATTATTATGCGTGGTGCGCAGTTCAGCAAGAGACCAACAAAACTCCAAAGATGAACTGAAAGCAAGGATTATGGCAGCATTCACCAACTTAAAGAAGGAGACCATCGAAAAGAGGTAGAGGGGATTCCGAAGATGTCTAACCGTGGTGTAGTATTTCAAGATATTTTTCTGTAATTTTGGTAAATATATTTATGAAAATGAGATGTCAGTGTTATTTTCATTTTTGCGTAACTTAGACTACAAGCCACTAGGACGCAATGGGTTACAGAAAATTTAGAGCAAGATCAGATAGGAGTGATAGAAGAAAGGATGAGGGTAGTGGATAGATCAAGGCAACTGGAGATGTCGATTGACATTACACTTGAATAGCTGGAGGGATTCAGCTCACAGGGAAACAGGAATAGGGAAGGGAGTTCCACAGGCGCGAAGTGTGAGACATGAAGCTATTGGAGTAGAAGAAACGGCTACATTTAGGAGTTTCGACAGTGAAGGGGTGAGAGCGGGATGCCAGCCTCGTAGGGCGCTTGAACTCATGACGTCTGGGAACCAGTGAATGCAACTCCTCGGAGCAATTTCCATGAAAGTATTTGTAGAACAGACAGAGAGAGGCGACGGCGTGTCTGTGAGAAAGTGACTGTAGACGAGACGCCAGAGCAGGGCCAACTACATTGCATATCCGCCCCTGGAGTCTATCAAGAACCCCAAGGTAAACAGAAGGGGCACCAGATCATGTACTCTGGAGGTGTTATTAATTGTGTTTTGCCAACGTTGAAATAATACGTTTTAATTGGGTTTAACATTTTGGATAAACCCTTCTAAGTCCATGCATTGTTTTGTTTTTTCCAAGTACTTTTATTCATCTCAGTGATTATCAAGGACTGTGTATTTTCAGTGTGTTAGACAATATTTCGTTAGCTGTATACTGATATATAATTAGCGTTAGAACTGGAATCAATTCACTGTGATATCGTGTTAATAGTTCAACGGAAATGAATGTATCAAATAGACGTGTCACATATAAATTTATTTTTCCTTTCATCTGGTTTCCTTTGACATATCTTTTCCTTCGTTAGATTCTCCTTGCAGAATAATTTTGCCTTTCGTTTTGCCCAGTGTCTTGTCGATAATTTTCTTGTGTAAGTTCCTCGCTGGGGAACATTACTGTTTCCAACGGAGAACGCACAGCGAGCGAAAATAAAACCGACTTACAAAACAGTAACCGGCGAACACACAAACAAAATCGAATGATATAAAAGACATCCAAACAATATTTGTATCTGTTAGTGTGTGTATGCATATCTTTATTTTTAATTACATATATGGGGTAACGTAAATGTATATATGTGTGTAAATGTATACTATTGTGAGAATGATTTTATTTGCTCGTGTGTATATATGTGTGTATGCATGCTGGGCATGAGACGTATAATTGTGTTTGTAAATGTGTATGCGAATGTCATTGCGGCGATGTGTTGTTCTTTATATTTTGTAATAAGAGTGCGCTGAACCAATTTATCACATAATGTGCTTAACAGAATCGATGCAGTTCGTTAACCTTAAAAATAATCCGAAAATTATGGTTTATCAGTCCCCAACGAACTGTCATGAAAATTTTTAAATAAAAAAAAAGGAGTGAAACTGAAATCCCCCAAAATTAAAGATAACCACATAACAAAATGAACCACCGAGGAGCAGAATTTATGGTATGGCATATATATATATATATATATATATATATATATATATATATATATATTGTGTGTGAATTTAGGCAGCATATTTTCATTGATGCATGTTTCATTGACTAATATAGACAAGTGTTGATTATTTATTTTATGTAAATTCTTTTCATATCGTCTGATAATCTTTATAACAGTATCAATAAACGAAGAAAGAAAACCACAATATTGATACATATGTTTTAATCCTATCTAAGCTTTCGGCTTACATAAGCCATTATCAAATATGACAATTACATTACAATATATTAAACAATACACGGACAAAAACAATAATGATAGACTGTTTCTGATCACATGGAAGATTTCCAAGCTGTTGACCATGTTTTGCCGCAGTCTCTGAATATGGAATCCAGTGAAGTCCGTAATCTGTTCAATATCAGCGGTCGGCAGTGAAGATTCAGAAAAAGTAGCGGTCGCTAAGTAATTCTTTAAGTCTTCGATATCAGGTTGGCAGTGAAGACAATTTGGGAGAAAAAAATGTCTGCCTTTATACACGTCGCATTGAATATTTTGACCTTTCTGATTGGTTAACACTTCTATTGGTAAACTATAACATGAGTCAGCTCATTTAGGCTAGCTCACTAGTAAATACATATACACAAAAAAAACTGCAACACAAGCAACGAGAAACTCGTGCATATAAGACTCTGGAAGCGAAAATCGCAGCACAGCTCATGACGTTACACATGACCACGAGAAAGTGAAAACGAGAAGTATTAAGTATGGGAAGCCGTTAGTATAAACCAATGGATTCTGTTACGAATTATAGGCATTTAAGAATATGTGTGGAGATTTCATAGTCCATTTTGTTCAGGTTAGCTCTCAACTGTTTTATGTATATAGCTTCAAGAACGTTTAGTTTTTGTTTATTGTTTTCATGAAAACATTAAACAAAAACTAAAAGTTTATATATATATATATATGTATGTATGTATATATGTATGTAAGTTTACTCTAAAGTCAACACCCAGAGGCGACTAACTGTTTCATGCTAAACGCAATCGTCAGGCCTTTTTACCTGAAACACACTGTCGATGTTGGATTTTGACTTCACTGTCCATATTTATTTTTACAAAGGCTTTAGCCCATGAATATAGAATACCTTAAAACTATATTCCATCTCTGTTGTGGTAAGATCCACCTAATTTGCATAGTGGAGTACCGACCATATAAATATGGTTGGTACCGGGAAGAGAGGAAGGAATCAAGAGATTCAACCAGAGACTCTGCCCGACTGCGACTCAGTCAACACATTCTTCAGGAACGGTCTTACCAGGAATATACAAAAGACTATATGTAAATATTGTGTACACTTTCTTGTTTCAATACATTTTGTTCTAAGTACATTTTGTGTTGCATTATTATTCCATGCATTAGTCAAGTTTCAACAATGGCGACGAGGTAGAAAGAACTATACGAAAAAAAAAAAAGAATTGATAATTGATAGCCTTCAACAATTGGGACAAGTCATTGAAGAACCCAGGCTGAAGGAAAAAATTATTAATTAAAAGTCCAACATCTAATGGATCGGCAAAGGATTCTGAAGTTCTGGATATTTAGAACTCGTTAAAGGATGACTAAGCATAAAGGAACGTTCACTCAGAAAAATTTGAAAGGTGTCGTAAACAAATAACGGTGATTAAAAAAAAAACAAAAAAAAGGGGCCGACTACAAAAACATGCATGGATTTAAAAGGCGCACAAATACATCGTGTCGACTTTGAAAGATAACGAACTTAAAAAAAAAATATTGTTTTTTTTGGTTGCTCAACAATATTTTATAAAGCAAGACATAAAATAAAAAAGTCGTAAGTTGTTTCGATTTTTCTGGTCAGATTATATTATATCCGTGGATACACAAATTAAAAAGTATATTCTTTGTTGCATGAACACTATTAGCAAAAGATGGATGAATTATCCAAAGTCATATCTGAATTATTCAAATCCCAGCAGTTGAGTCAACAACGTCAAAAGTGAACAGTTTGCCTTATTAATAAGGGAAACAACAGAAAGCAAGAGGAAAGACAGCAAAAATATCAAGAAAAGCAAGAGGAAAGACTGGGAAAACAGGAAGAAATGCAGATCAATGTTTTAGAAATTCAAAAGTTAACATTCGAGAAATTAAACAACAATCAGGCAAATGAAGGAAATTCTTCATATTCTAATAACATCATATTTAATTCGCTGGAAACTTTCAACTACGAGCCAGAAGAAGAAAAAATTTTTGAAGCGTACTTTAAACGATATGAAGATATTTTCTACACAGACTGTGAAAACTGGTCGAATTCAAGAAAACTCAGTCTGTTACTAAGAAAGCTAGGTACAGCAGAACATAGCAAATTTGTAGATTTTATTCTACCGAGAAGGACGAATGAATTGGAATTCTCGGAAACAGTGAAATTGCTAAAGGAGATGTTTGGAGCAAATATGTCGCTTTGGCATAAGCGATGGTTATGCATGAATGTCGCTAAATCCGATGATCAGGATTACTTAACATATGCATCTATAGTGAATAGACATTGTGACAATTTCAGATTGGCAGAGATTACGGTTGAAGAATTCAAATGTTTAATTTTTGTTCAAGGACTGGTATCCAGTAAAATTGCCGAAATAAGACGTAGAGTTTTGGCTAACTCGAATTTGAACAAAACCTTACCCTACAAAAGTTAGCAGAGGAGTGTCAGAGGACCATAATTTTAAAGAAAGAGTCTCAAAACATCGAAGAAGCTGGCATTGCTTATATTAAAAAAATAAGAAAAAAAAACAGTCAAATTACCCATCAGCAAAAAATTGGAGTAAAAATTCGGCGTATTTTAAAAATAGACAAGAAAAATTAAATGAAAAGAACGAGGAGGAAAAAAAGGTTCCACCATATAATTGTAGACGTTGCAACGAAAGACACTGGGAGGTAAATTGTCCATATAGAAATAGGAAATGTTTCGTATGCCACAAGAATGGACACAAAGGATCGTGTTGTAAAACGAAAAAAGTCAATAGCCGAATTAGACAAACAAATTCAAATATAAAATCAGATAGAGATTTGAGGAAATATGTGACGATTGAAATATTTAAAAAGAATATTAAATTTCAACTCGATTCGGGTTCAGATTTAACAATAATGAACTATAAAACATGGAAAATTTTAAAAAGGCCTACAATAATGAAGTCAACGAAATGCGCTCGAACGGTAACTGGAAAGGAAATTAACTTCGAAGGCGAGGTTGTACTTCCTATGAAATTGAACGGGATAGTTAAAAAAATAAAAGTTTTCATTCTGAAAAATGAAGAAAACTTGATGGGTACAGATTTTATTGAAACATTCGAATTGTGGGATAAACCGTTAAACTCATTCTGCAGAAAAGTAGAAAGTAATACGCAAACAAGACAGGCCATGAAAGAGGAATTAAAGAAAAAGTTTCCGGAAACCTTCACACCTGGTCTTGGAAGATGTAACAAGTTTGAAGCTAAATTTGAATTAAAGGAAAATACTATGCCAATTTTTAAAAAGAAACGTAACGTGCCTTTCGCAGGTGTAGAGAAAATTAACGAAGAACTTGATAGGTTGGAAAAAATGGGAATTATTTCGAAAGTAGAATCTAATTCATGGGCTGCGCCGATTGTGTGCATAAAAAAGAAATCAAACCAAGTCAGTCTGCGTTGGTTTTTCGACAGGGTTGAACTCGGTAATTAAGGACTACCATTACCCGTTACCGAGTCCGGAGGAGATTTTTAACCAGCTAAATGGTGGAGTTATATTTTCAAAAATCGACTTATCAGATGCCTATCTCCAAATTCCCGTCGAAGAGGAATGTTCGAAGTTACTAGGGATAAACACACATAGAGGGTTATTCAAGTACAACAGGCTTCCTTTTGGTATTAATGTGGCACCAGCCATTTTTCAACAAGCTATGGACGTCATGTTGAATGATTTAGACTTTGCGTGCGCTTACTTAGACGACATCATAGTAAGGAGCGAAACCGTCGACGAACATCGAGAGCATCTCAATCAAGTATTTAAAAAAGATTCACGACTTTGGTTTTAAAGTCAAAGTGTCAAAGTGCGAATTTGGTTTGGAGGAAATTAAGTATTTAGGTCACATAATCAACAAAGAGGGCAGATTTCCAGATCCGGAAAGGTCCATTGCGATTAGAGACATGCCGACGCCCACTAAGGTGGCGATGCTACAGAGTTTTCTGGGGCTCGCAAATTATTATCAAGCGTTCATTAAAGGAATGTACAACTTAAGAGCTCCGTTGAATGAACTGCTAAAAAAGACAAGGCATGGGAATGGACGGTAGAATGTCAGAAAGCCTTTGATGAAATAAAGAGAATGCTTACGTCCGACCTCTTTTTAACCCATTACAATCCAAAACTGGATATTGTAGTGGCAAGTGACGCCAGTTCATACGGGATAGGAGCGTGTATTCAACACATAATGCCAGATGGTTCTAGAAAACCAATTGCACATGCTTCGAGAACTTTACTCCCAGGAGAAAGAAGTTACTCACAAATCGAAAAAGAGGCGTTGAGTATCATTTTTGCCATAACAAAATTTCACAGATACATCCACGGCAGACATTTTATGCTTGAAACGGATCATAAACCACTGATCACTATTTTGGTTCAAAGAAAGGGTTACCCGTTTATACGGCAAATCGTCTGTTGAGATGGGGAAACATTCTTCTCAATTATGATTTTCACATAAATCACCTATCATCCAAAAATATAATTCATGCGGATAGTTTATCAAGACTCGTACCGAGTCAAGAAGAAAGATTCGAAGAATCAATTATTGCAAATATCAGAGCAGATTATGAGGTGAAAAGCATGGTAAACAATATTGTAAGAGAGCTACCGGTTACACTAAAGGAAATTAAAAAAGAAGCTGAAAGCGATGATTTCATTTTAGAAATAAAAAGCAAAATGGTAGCAAATGACCAAAAAGTGCAGGAGATTTATTCAATAGGTGAAGGAGTTTTATTATATGGTGAGAGAGTAGTAGTACCAAAAAGTTGCAGAAAAGAATACTACGGGACTTTCATATGGGTCACCCGGGGGTTAATAGAACAAAAAGCTTAATGCGAAGCTTTGTATATTGGAAAGGAATGCATGTGGATATCGCAAACATGGTTCATCGATGTAAAAAAGTGTGTGCGTTAGCAGCTAAGGCACCACCTATAGTACAAACCATGGCCCAAGACGGATCATCCGTGGACAAGATTACATTGATTTCGCTGGTCCAGTAGAAGATTATTACTACTTAATAGTGGTAGATAGTTTTACAAAATGGCCAGAAGTACTACGCTGCACAAAGCCTACGTTCAATACCACAACAACTTTCTTGCGTGAACTATTTGCACGGTTCGGTGTGCCAGAGTGTATTGTGAGTGACAATGGTACACAATTCACTTCTGAAGAATTTAAGGAATTTTGTGAGTTATATCAAATTAACCACATAACGACGCCGTTGTATCATCCGAGATCCAATGGACTCGCAGAAAGATTTGTCGATATTTTAAAGCGCGCTCTGAAGAAAGCCTCAGGAGTTCCAACGAAAAGGCGCTTCAGCAATTCCTACAAGTATACAGAATCACGCCAAACCAGAGAACACACGCAAACATGGCACCAGCTGAGCTAATTTTCGCTAGGAAAGTTAAGTCAGTGTTTGACAAACTTTGCCAGGAAAAATAGAGTAAAAGAATACTATGTATACAGCGAGAAAAAGATACACCTCCGGAGAGAAGGTGTTTTTCAAGTGCTACAAAAAACAACGTTGAGTTCTGGGAGCGAGACATAGTGGACAAGAGAATCGGTGACCTGATTTACATAATTAAAGGGCCGAAGAATACTCATAAAAGGCACCAGAATCAACTTAAAAATGTTACGTTATAGAGCATGAAGAGAGTATACCGGATGAGGAGGAAGATCCCATTGAGGTAATGTATGAGATGTTTCAAGTAGAACCTCCGCAGAATACACTTAACCGAGAAGATCCGGTAGGAAACGAAAGTTCACGAACCCATTGGACATGAATCCAAAACGGAAAAATATTAAAATTAAGCGGATGGACATATGCATATGAAATATGCAAATGGATCTACAAAGAAATAGCCATAATCATCAACCCATATAGAAAGCCAGTTTGAAAACCAAAAGGAATTCCAAGGCTTGGGAGGGGGTGTTGTGGTAGGATCCACCTAATTTGCATAGTGGAGTACCGACCATATAAATATGGTTGGTACCGGGAAGAGAGGAAGGAATCAAGAGATTCAACCAGAGACTCTGCCCGACTGCGACTCAGTCAACACATTCTCCAGGAACGGTCTTACCAGGAATATACAAAAGACTATATGTAAATATTGTGTACACTTTCTTGATTCAATACATTTTGTTCTAAGTACAATTTGTGTTGCATTATTATTCCATGCATTAGTCAAGTTTCAACAATCTCACACACAAATAAATGTAGAATACCTTAAAACTATATTTCATCACACACACACACACACATATATATATATATATATATATATATATATATATATATATATATATATATATTAAGAAAATTGATGGCAAAGTGTATAAAAATCTGTGTAGAAAGATATTGCTAAAGTGAGGTTTTCGTTGATGCCATTATACATGGTGCGATGGGGAAATTATCGCTATTTTATATTTTTAATTTCGCTCATGCGCGTTGTTTGTTTTTGGTTTTGTCAACTGCACAGTATAGTAAGGTCAGTTGGGTACAGTAAAGTAGGGTCAGTTGGGTACAGTATAGTAGGGTCAGTTGGGTACAGTATAGTAGGGTCAGTTGGGTACAGTATAGTAGGGTCAGTTGGGCATCTGTAACGCAATTCACCTCACCAGAAATTAGGAAACGGCATGCTGTATTGCTGGGCATTCCCATCAGAAGCTCCAATACAAAATCTTACAGTGTTTGGGTGTCAATCTAAGGACAGTACAGAAGATCCGGAAAGAGTTGGATGAGGCTTATGTGGATTCCGATGGTACGGCATCACGGAAAAATCCTTCTGATCGTTCTGATGAGAAAAGAACTTCCGAATTTGTTGGTGATGGCACCAGACTCAACACGGAGGCCTACATCAAGTGCCATGAGGAGACAGCACTTCTCTGGTCAAGAGGATGGCTACTGAAAAGCACTATGTCTGGCAGCAGGACTTTGCACTATGCTATACAATAGTGGAACCCAGTCATGGTTGCCAGTCAATTTCTGCGTCTACATCACATTTATATCTGGCCACCTAACTTCACAGACTGCCACCCCACTCAATTATTATGTGTGACCAGAGGTCAACAAATCTCCTTGTAACGCGAAAGATGAACTGAAGTCAAGGATTATGGTAGCATTCAGCAACTTCATCTAGGAGCTCGTAAGGAAGAGATTCAGAAGATCCCGAAGTCGTCTGAAGGCCGTTTTTGTAGCCAATGGCGATTTTATTGAATAAATTAAACTCTTTAGTATTTCAAGATAATTTTGTGTTACTTTGGTAAATATATCCGTTACAATGAATTATCAGCGTTACTTTTATTTTTGCGTAAATGATACGACAATTTGCCCATCGCACGCCGTATATGTGTTCTTAGGATAGGGTTGAGGACATATAAAACACCAGAGTTGGTTACTGGGAATGTTTGAATGCTGAAATTTTTTTTTTTTTTATTCAACGTATCTGGAAATGCATTTCTGCCGATTTCATTCAATTCCCTTATGCAGTTATTTTTTATTTTATTACTTGTATTAAATATCACATATTGTAATAACATAACATCGTAGCTCTTCTGTGAAATGTTTCAAGAGCCTGGCCGCAATGGATGTTATATCAAAGTTCTTTCTATATACTTTCGCATCAATTAATTGCTTTCTCTTTTAATTAAAATAGCACTTTTTTAAAAAATCTAAATCATGTTCAAATTCATCACCGTGAGCTAAGACATTGCGTGTGTTGGCATGTAAAAAATCTATTTCATCTTCATCTTTTATTTAAATTCCTTGAGGTCTATCCTGTGTATTTCATGAGTCAAGCATTACTGTTGATAGAGTAAATTCGTCTTTCATGTATTTGCTTATTATTATTTTGTTTTGTGTTAATTAAGTCTCCGATTATTTCTGAAGTCGTTACGACAAATTGTATGTTAAGCTTTGATACCTTTTTTCAATAGTAGTTGTTGCAGTGTGGGTAGGAAATGAATCTCGTTTTTCGAGTTTGTTCATTTGTCTAACATTGTTCTGATATATAATTCATCTATTATATGCGCCATATATATATATATATATATATATATATATATATATATATATATATATATATTATACTACTAATAATACTCGGTTGTTAAAAATGCTTGGATAGCACAACATGCAAGTATATTAAAATAAATTAGTATCTGATAAAAATAAAATACTGGAAAAAAGAAAGAAGTAAATACGCCCGAACAGGGCAAAATAAATCGTCCAGTGACTTAAGTTTCCACCCCCCCTAAAAAAAAACAAGCGAGTAACTTAGATAAAACGTAGTAATTAATACCCTAAGTAGAGGAAAGATAAATAAAATAAATCCTAAAGAGCCAGAAACTACCTACCTAGGATCTTCATGGTTATCAGATTACCCTGGTGATTCTTTTAGGTGAAACCTAGGCAGGTAATTCCTGGCTCTTTGGGATTCAGTATATATATATATATATATATATATATATATATATATATATATATATATGGCGGGGAGGGTCTCTGTGAATGTGTGTGTGTGTGTGTTTTACCCGTTTTTTGTGTAAATGCTGTTTTAAAACACAATTATATTTACGGGCTTGACTGTTCGAGAAATGTTGTAGAAAATATGCGTCTTCCGACAAGAATACATACATCCTATACGGAGCCATAATTAATTCAGGCGTGCTATGACCTTTCAGCCATAAAACTCGAATTACTGTTTTTAAACACACGCCATCGCCGATGTTTCTCGATCTATCATATCTGCTCTGAAATTATAGCCTAACAATAGAGCAACATATATGAAATGGATTAAATCCAACAAATATTTTAGTATATATTTTCTCTTCGTACGTTTTTTTTTTATAGATACATTCATTTAAGTAAATGCTCTGTTATTTAATTAAACATTATTAATTACATTAACCTGTGGCTGAATAGCCATAGCACGTCAGGCTTAATGACGATTCTGTATAGGATACAGTTTCGCTTCCTGCCGCATATATTCTCGATTCGGTTTTACACAACTTATATACATTTATGTTAAATTTTTCTCTGAACACCCACATTAATAATATATATATATATATATATATATATATATATATATATATATATATTCTAACAAATTAATGAATCTAATTTTTAATCCGACATTGTATTTTATTACACTAAACGTTATTTTAGGGAATACGCCATTTTGTGTAAATATCATGTTTTTAAACAGAGGGAATCACGTCTCCCGGCCTGTATATTCGAGAGACTTACTAATCAAAATATGGGGGACTAGTATAGAACTCTGCCAGCAAACACATTCTGATCATTGTCTCTCGGTTTTATAGGACTGTAGATGAAATTCACAATTAAAAACATAAAAAACAAGACTGTCTGTTCAAACACGTGTATCAATTAAAATAATTTTGACAGTAAGATTCCCCATGTATAATACGCCTTCATCCTTAATACGCTCACCTAAAATTGTGCCGAATGTGTGGAAAATGCTCCTACTCACGCATAATAGGCACCCCTTGTTTGGTAATCAAGCCCTATAAATGTTACTTCTCCATTTTCTTCAGGACCAGCGTTTCCTATTCTAATTTGAAGAAAAATGGTTTTAAACATAGAATAATATTATTCTAATTTAGTTTAATGATAATTTTTATTTTATTTTACGGCAATTCTTTAAAGATTTTTGTAGATGTGCATAATACGCGCCCCTGTTTTTTTAGAAAAAAAATGCGTAATATACATGGGGAATTAAGATATGTGTTAGTGCGTGTATGTTTGCAGTCAAGAAGTTAATGATTTCTGGCATATGACCTTTAAAGGCTGCAAACTTGCGCATCCTGTAGAACATTTCTTGTCAACTGATTGTTGATGTAATAAGTTTGGAGTTATGTACACAGTATTGATCTACTTCTTTTTTTATGTGCCAGTTCCCTTCAGGACGTAGGCGATCATGGCTCTCCATATCTTCCTGTTTCTTGCACTCTCAATAAGTTTAGTATTTTAGTTATTTCTCCCAGACCGTGTTCTGCTATCCACTTGTCATTTAAGTATGTCATGCTTTCCCATTTCCCTCTCTCCGCCCTGTGAGTATCAGATTTTCCAAGCCCTCCTTTCTTAATACGTGTCCGAGAAATTTCAGCTGTCTCTATCTGATGATGAGAATAAATTTCTTCTATGTTTGCATCCTTTCCCAAACATTGTCATTGCTCACATGTTCGGTCCATGGTATCATTAACATTCTTCTGTAGAACCATGCATCTGTTGCCTCGAGTCTCTTCTTTATCTTAGAGGAAACCATTCAACATTCGCTGCCGTAAAGGAGGACATATATCACGTAGCAGTTCAGTACTCTTTTCTTTGTTACAAAAAAAATTCCTATGTCTCGCAATACTAGCTTTTGGAATGCGTCTTAGGCTATCTCAATGCGTCTTCGGATATCAGCGTCACACTTATCGTCCTCTGTCAGAACACTTCCCAGATATTTAAATTCCTGCTTGATTTTAGTGTTCTCAAGCTGTAAATCGCATTTCGCACTCATCATTTAACTGAAGACCATACATTCTGACTTCTGGTAGTTTATGCTTAGTCCCTTCTTCTCGCTTTTCATTTGCTAACTTCTGTAGGAGGTTTTGAAATTTATTTTCCGTGTCTGTTATAATCACTGTATCATCTTCGTATCTTGTGTTGTTAAGATTAAGCACGGTATCATCGTCGTACCTTGTGTTGTGGCCACCAATGATAAATCCTGATAGGAGCTTACAGGAAGAATAAATCCCCGACGAAGTACTTATTGAGCATGAAGTGGCGCAAATTGTCTGCACCAAGACGTATTTCTGTGACACCAGTCAAGACGACTTTCATTTTGTAGGCATTTCTGAAAAGAAATTTCCTTACGCCATTACAGCGACACCAGATGACGTTAGAAAGTCACAAGCAGGAAGGAGACTGCATCAGAGTAAATTTTTTAAAAATTACGAATTTGGAGAACATACAAGAACGCTTTCATTTGGTTTCCAATCAACTGCCAGTTTCTTAATGATGAACTGCTAGAAACCTACTGTAATATCTCTATCTATAAAAGGCAGGATATATGTGTGTGTGTGTGTGTGTGTGTAATGAATGCACGGCCGTAATTTTCGACAGATTTGCACCAAAATTTACATGCACATGCTCCAAGTTAGCGGAAACGCCAAGACTGACTTTGCATTTCCCAACTCCCATCGATAGTGGAAATAATCGATTTTTTCATGCTTCTACGGCAGTTCTCATGTAGTTTGCGGCTATTTTCTACTGGCCAGAGTGAGAGCCAATAGCTGCCTGCCACGGATAGACAGGAAGATTCTATTGGCCAGCGTGAGGGCCAACAGCTGACGAATGTTAACTAGCATGCAAAAAATCGATATCCACTTTCGTCACAAGTGGGAAAAATTTAAATCTGCATGGCACTTTACTGCAATTGGCTCATTCGCTTGCTTAAACGTTAATTCTGCAAAGCTGGGTTGGGTGTGAAAAATATTTGTTGTTAACATTCTTTTTTCATTCGGTTTTTCCAGTTACGAGTTTTTTTTTTAAAGCTGATCGTTTTGTGTTCATATTGTTTAGTTCTTTTTTCGTAACAGATTTAATGTTCAGTATAGAGCTTAGACAAAATTCGCAGTGTGAGAAGTAAGACAAGTAGCAACATCAGCACGACAAAGGGCACTTCCTTTAAAGGCAAGGAAGGGCAAAAATATTTTAAGTCAAGTGATAGCGATTGCTGTATGAGTCGTACGATTTTTGAATCAAGGACGGGCAACGCCGGGTCATGCTGCTAGTAAACGGTAAAATATTAAACCAGCTGAACTGCTTGCATTCTGATTTGGAATTCTTCGAATGGAAACTTTTCTGCCCAAAGAATATAGTCACTGTTTTCATAAGATTGTACAGTTAATGAAGACGAAATATCAAGGAAGGCGAAAGGAAGAGCTGATGGCCCGAATTCATATAGGTGCGAGAAGTTTATTAATTGATTTGTTTTTTGCGACTTATCATCCATTTGTACGTTATTTAAAGCCAAAACAACTTTTTGATTGTAAGAATTTTTTTTTTTGTGACTGAATATTACATTCACTTTCCTGATAGTAACGATCATTTGTTTTCAGATACAATTCAATTATTTAACTCTGAGCTGGGGAAAGAGATTGATTTATACATTTTCCCAAGGGTATTTACGTGTAATGATGCTGATTAAAAATCGAACACGGTTCTCCAATTTCCCATTCCGAGACACTGTCTATGACACCATTCACGCATCTTTTACTTTCAAGGTTTGTTAATCAGTAAAATATTTTGATTGGGAGAATAATTCTTTTTGCGACTGAATATTACATTCACAGTTTCGTGAGAATAGCAATGATGTTTTTTTTTTCTGATACAAGTCTTATCTCTTAGCTTTGAAAGAAATGGATTCTCACCTTTCCCAGGAGTATTTACGTGTAAGTGAATGTAAACAAAACTAAATGATTTCACATTCCGAACGACTATCTATGAAACCGCTTTTATCTTTTTTCTTTTCAACAGAGGTTTATTCAGATTATAAAGCTCCAAATGGAAATAAGAATAAAATGATATCTTTTTTTTAATATTTTATCTGTTTATTTTCGCATAGTCTTGTATGAGAGACGTTTTCAGAGACGATAACATTTCTATTTTTACCAGATTAAATTTTATTTGCACATGGGATTATATGAATCCGAACTGACCATCGCAAGTTTAAATTATGATAAATATTAAATTTAATAGGGTTTTGAAGAGAATTTCACATTCAAATGTTCAGTTTTAAAGTCATTGATTTTCGTGACATTTTCAGTTTGTTGGTTGGTCAATGCCTCGTTATATTATCGTAAATATCCTGACTCGTTATATTATCGTAAATATCTTGACTCGTTATATTATCGTAAATATCTTGTATCATATTATGATAAATATCTTGACTCTTTATTCTATCGTAAATATCTTGTTATATTATGGTAAATTTATTTTCTCGTTATATTATGATAAATATCTTATCTCGTTGTATTATGGCAAATATCTTGTTATATTATGGTAAATATATTGACTCGTTATATTACGATATCTTGAATCATTATATTATGGAAAAGATATTGTCTTGTTATATTATGGTAAATGTCTTGTCTCGTTATATTATGGTAAATATATTTCATCGTATTATGATAAATATCATGACTCGTTATATTATGATAAATATTTTGTTATATTATGGTAAATATGTTGTCTCATTATATTATGGAAAATATCTTGACTTTTTATTTTATGATAAATATCCTGTTATATTATTGTAAATATCTTTTCTCGTTATATTATGGTAAATATCTTGTTATATTATGATAAATATCTTGTCTCGCCGTATTATGGTAAATATATTGACTCTTTATTTTATGGTAAATATCTTTCCTCGTTATATTATGATAAATATCTTGACTCTTTATTTTATGGTAAATATTTTGTTTTATTATGATAAATATCTTATCACGTTATGTCATGGTATATATCTTGGCTCTTTATTTTATGGTAAATTTCTTATTATATTATAATAAATATCTTGTGAAATTATATATTACTACAATAAATATCGAGTCTTTAATTCTTATTCATATCTTTGTGTATAAAAAGACTAAATTCATTTTCGTATTAATGAAACTGATACAGAAACACACATCGGTGCAAAAAACTGGAATGGAACAAAATTGTCATAAAGTATATTAACTACTGAAATTGTTGTTTTTTTTTATTCTGTAAATAGTGAGAAAAGTGAACGAGGCAATTCTGTTAAGGCGATTGTTGTGGTATTTTGTCGGGGATTCACGATTTATTTCAACAATAGTGAATTTGAAACTACAAAAGAAATCTGAAATAAAATAAAATACTACCTAAACGAAATTCAACAAATCGTGCTGAAACTTTGAATACGTCATTTCAAAGAGGCTTATTGTCATCTAAAAAGAAAATAAAACCTTGATTTTAGCACTTGCAGCCATAAACAAAACACGCTTCAATTCTTAGAAACATCTTTATGGAGTGCCAGTAAAACATATATGAGAAAGCATAAAATAAAAACATAAAATGAAAAAATAACGCTTTTCGTTATATATATATATATATATATATATATATATATATATATATATATATATATATATATATACACACACACACACACACACATATATATATATATATATATATATGCATGTATGTATGCGTGTGTGTTTGTGTGTGCGTACGCGCGCATGTGTTTGGTCCTATGTATATTAAGTAGACACATCACAAATATATCATCCTTTGAGGAAACAGGATAACATTTAAGATAAATTGTATTTCTGCAGTTTGTTTTTGTGATGAATACGAAATCAAGATTTCCGTTCGGCTACACGAGATAATTAAAAATAAAATACCAATCAAAAGGAGGAACAAAGAAGCAAAACGTTGATCTAAAGTCTTTAAACATATATATATATATATATATATATATATATATATATATATGCACTACCAGTCAAAAGTATTTGGTCACCCGCAAAAATTTTCATTTCTTATCCTAAAAGTGTTAATTCAGTAAAACAAGTTCCTTGTAAATTTGAGGTAGGTGATACATTGCCATGTTTTAAGCATATATCATAACTATATGTTTATTATATTAGGACCTTGAATAAGTTATCACTGTTTTCCAACAGATGGCTTTCCCAGAACTGCGTGCGTATAGATTCACATTGTAATGCATCTGCAAGGAAGTGCTATAAACAAGCTTGAAATTCAGCGCATGTCATTTCGCCGAAGTGTAAACAAATTTGTTTTTCATGGCGTTAAACCTGTCGGAAAATAATTGGCATGCAATGTTTCACAGTAGATATAAAAAATAATTACAAGATTTTACCCTACTTTCAACCAGTGGCTGATCATTAAGTCATTTTTCTTTCGCACTGGTAAAGTGGTGGTCCGGACTCAAAGTGCTAAACGCAATCTTCATGACGAGCTCAGTATTGATAGCTGTATCTGTTTTTATATTTACTTACACTCGATCCCTGATAATTGGCACTTTTACTCACAAACGTAGCATACTTTTAAATTACAATTTTAAGATATACATATATATATATGTATATATATATATATATGTATATGTGTGTCCACAAAAGTCTATAAAAACATATGTCCACAAATCCATCGATTTTGAGTTATTAAGTTTAAACATAGTTTATCGTAAATGGTGCTATGTTACCGCGTTGACTAGGTTACATTTGTCATTCGTATACATTTGTGACTAGACTGTCTTCAACGTTTAATGCTTGTTTTATTGAGTTAACTGAGAAGTGTTCCTTTTAAGAATAGCAAGCAAATATGATTTTTACATACGGCTACATGAATGATAACAACCGGAGTATGCAGTCTAGTTATCCGTCCTTTCCTGCTGTCTATCGTCGCTACCAGAATTTTGGAAACGCCATAGTATACTGCTTGACATTCGCGCCAGAAGCATCAATACGAAAATTTCAAAGTGTTTTGTAGTCAGTTTGACGAGAGTGTAAAGGATTCGGAAAGATTTGGATGATATATCCAGTCAACATCATGGTTTTTCGTGTAATCACTAGTGATAGCGTAATTATGCCTCTATTCATCTCCCTACATGTCCTCAAACTCAGCAGGCAGGCCTACATCAAGTGCGTTGAGGAGTCAGTGTTGTCCTGGGTCAAGAGAATGGCTGTTGGAAGAACGTATGTCAGGCAACAGGATTCTGCACTTTGCCAAATAAGTGATGGCTTTCAGACAATTTCTGCGACCACATCACCCTTTACAATAGGCCACCTAACACACAAGACTGCAACACCCTTGATCGTGTGGCATGCATTTGGAAGAGCAACCAAAAAACCTTCTTGTAAGACCAAAAATGAACAGAAGTATTAGGGCAGCATTCTCCAAAAAGGATATCGTCCAGAAGGGTTGCAGGGTCTTCCGAAGTTTTCTTTACGACATAATTGAGATTCCGAAGATTTTTATTTTACATCAGAATTGTCTATACCACAAAATTTTAAATATCTAAAAAAAAAAAGGTTTTAAGATAAGAAGTTTAGCCATCTTGACACCATTTGTCGTGAAAATTGAAACCTAACCTGAACAAAATAAACTAGGAAATCTCTACAAATATTCTTAAATGCCTATAACTTATAACAGAAACCATTAGTTTTTACCAACGTCTTCCCATACTTAATACTTCTCGTTTTCACTCTCGCGTGGTCACGTGTGACGTCATGAGCTACGGTGTGATTTTCGATTCCAGCGCCTCGTAGGCATGAGTGTGTCATTGCTTTTTCCATGAAAACATACACAGACTATCATAATTATTTGTTCGGTGTATTGGTTAATATATTGTAATGTAATTGCCATCTTTGGTAATGGCTTAAGTAAGCCGAAAGCTTACATAGGATTAAAAATATGTATCAATATTGTGATTTTCTTTCGTTTTTTAATGATAATACTATTAAGTTTATCCGACGATATGAAAGGAATTTTCATAAAATAAATAGACAAAACTACTCTATATTATTTACTGAAACATGCATTAATATATATATATATATATATATATATATATATATATATATATATATATACACACACAAATGTTTGGAGGTACAAAATTTATAAATAGTTTTAAAACTAGGAAACCATTGATTTTAATATTAAAAGTCTCTAGAGCCCTTTCAGCCAACATCTCATCAGGAGACAATCGTTGATCAGCGAAATGAATAATAGCGATATTGAAGAGCAAAAAAAGGGGGAAACACACTAAAATAAAAATAACGAATATATACATATATGAATACATATATATATATATATATATATATATATATATATATATATATATATATATATATATATTTCCGATGTATGAGCATAGAGCAGTTCATTTCTTAGAACCAAAACTCAGACTACACGCACATATCATTTGATAATGGTGAAGGCCTGTGCAGAACAAACCACTCTTTTTGGAAGACCCTAATACAGAGAAACGGTGCAGTGTATACACAAGTTCTACAATCGACCCTCCACTGATTTTATATATATATTACACAGTGTTGATTATTGTAACGAAATATTACGGTTAATGTTTATATAAGGTTTATGGTGATAATTTTCACAATATGATTTGAAATCGAAGTTGGTTAAAGCCATGCAAATAAAAACAAACGGAAAACCAAGTTGAGAAAGAAATCCAGTACTTCTCTTCACGAAAAACACTCAAGTAGAATGTATTTTTTCAATGGGAGACACTTTTTGTGTTTCAAGAGGTTCATGATAAATTATGTAGTATCAGACTTCTCTTTATATTGGCAAGTTTACCAACTGATTTGAGAGGATGGGCTTTCAGACGGAAGACTTGAAAACGATTTTGTGATAGAAATATTTTCTTTGAGATATTTTACTGTTAATAAAAAAAAAAACTAATGTCAACAGACTGAAGTAGTCGTCATAAATACGAGATATTTACAGAATATGTGATTATTTAATGGGTAAATAGCCTTTTAGGGTAAAACTGTGTCATATCTCTGCGCGGCGTAATATAAAGATAAAATTGGAAATATTAGTGGTGCAATGTTTATATTCACTTTACACTAGTAATCTATACAGAGAAAATTATTAGTATTTCTTAGGTTTTCTGTCAGTTATTAAACCTGTAACCATGTATGTTTTTGAGAGTTTTGTTATATACCGGGTGTAACAGCAAAATTGTTCAAATAGTGTAAAAGCAAAATTGTCCATTTGTTGGATGGATTTTGAAACCATGTATCTTAGAAATTGTTAAAGTTATCTTTGGATTCTCAGAGGTTTTTGTAACACTAATGGACTTTGTGCAATAAGAATTTACTCTCCAAGCTTACCAGTAATTAATCATAGCTAAGGATCGAACGCTCGTGATGGACTGAAATAAAGTTCAAATACACACACACACACACACATATATATATATATATATATATATATATATATATATATATATATATATATATATATATATATATATATATATATATATATATATATATATATATAATTCCAGGATTGTTTATCAATTATTTATTTTTCTAACTTTTCCCGGAGTAACACATACGAATTCATTTTTTTTCTTAATTCACTGCTCTTTTGACTGTCATAGCTGAAACTCTTCTTTCACAGGCCAAACGCCTTTTGTATTACATTGTATCTTTTCTAATTGATTTTTTTAGCTCTAAGTTGAAATGATGATCCCCGTTCCCGTTGTGACCCGATCCAGTTTTCCCCTCTACTGTTCCCTCTTTTCTAAACTTATTCACCATTCTCATGATGGTTTGTAAATGGACTTTTCTGATTGTATGCCAGGGTATGGATTTTGGTACCATTATGGAATACTTGAATGATTTCTCATCATTGATCGTTTGGGAAGACTGGAATTGATACAAAATGATTTTAAGCTGTTCTATCTCTAGCTGAATAACTGAAAGAGATTTTAATTGATTCTGACGACAAATGGTGTCAAGATGACTAAACGTCTTATCTTAAAACCTGTAAAGAAAGAAGCTCAATTAGTTTATTTTATTTTATTTTTTTTAGATATTTAACATGTTTTGAGATAGACAATTATATTGTTACACGATATGGACAAGTTTTCTGTTACACAGAGATATATATATATATATATATATATATATATATATATATATATATATATATGTGTGTGTGTGTGTGTGTGTGTGTGTGTGTGTGTGTGTGTGCACTACGAATTGGACAATGTCCCACAATTGTTTTAATATATTTTATTATTATACATTTTTTTATAGACACAAATATTTAAGTCAATTCTTTGTTTATAATAAACAGTATTAACAACATTTACCAGCCTGAATGGCCGAGAAATTTTTAAATAAATTATGTGTCCGACATAAAACGAACCTGTATACTACACGGAACCCACATATGACGGTAGTTTAACGAGCAGTAGAATCGACCATGCCAACCAGACGATCCTCTGCAGCTAAACTGGTATAGAACGTCGGCCTATATGACGATTCGTGAAGGATACAGTTTAAAATCAATATGGAAATTAGTTAAACCCGAAGAGTGATATTGTCTAGAAGTAGATAATTGCACCAGTTGGAGGGATCGGTGCTCGTACCACCGAAAAATAGACCTTGTGTCACATCTCGTCCAAGTTGAGAGACAGGGTAAATACCGGGTGTAAATTACTCTTTTTGAGTAAGTTCGTCTCTCACTTGCCCCACTGTCTTTGGACAGAGTGTGCTAAGGGGCTTCTCTGTCAAAGGACAGAGGGGCAACTGAGGAAAATAATACTGAAGAGGTGCATAGCCCTGGGGAACAGCTGTCCGAGGAAGCACCCTCCCATTGCACCTGAGTGAGGGATCGGTGCTCGCACCGAGGCCAGCGCAACCAAATGTTGCGCGGGCTGAAGGCAATTTTTGTTCCTGTCCCGGGTGTACGCGCTCGGGTCCCCACCTAAAAATAGACCTTATGTCACATCTCGTCCTAGTGGGCAGAAGCAACAGAGTAAATACCGTGTATAAATTACTATAAAGAATAGCTGAGGATTTTTAATCTCATAATTCATTGGTAAATTGAGTTCCAATTTCGCATTTATTCATATAGATTCCATAATATACGTTTTACTAAATTAACTATTATGTTTCTCTAACTCTTCAAATGTTGAATATGTAACTAATTCTAATTTCTGTTTTCCCATCTTTATACTATATTAATTTGATCTTAGAAATCTTCCCCTGTTCTGTCAACCATGAAATAAAAATAATTGTTTGTACGGAAAATAAGAATCTACGTAAATCAAATTGTTTTTAAATTAAGTGGCAGCAGAAGAATTATCTTTGAACTTTTAAAAGGTATGCTTAAGAATTAATTCAGTGCTTAAATGCAGCCATAAATATTGAGTTCTTTTGTAGGTTATTGATGCCTATCGCGTCTACTTCTTCCTAGCTATTGTGATGATGGCCAAAACAAGATTCCTCCACAGGAGCTAGCTTAAATGCCGTAGGATCGGGCTTAAAATTTTCAGCTAGCTGCAAATTTGGATACAAAAGGAAAATAAGAGTTACTCCCCTTGAACCATGAAAGCAACGATAATGGCTAGTATAATATATATATATATATATATATATATATATATATTTAACCTCGCATAATCTGGCATCTCTGAATCTAAGCTAAATGAAAATCGTACCTTGTGCTTAGCTTTTCTATTTCGCACATATACTGTTCTTTATATATAAGATATATAAATTTAAGAAAAAGGCAAGGAAATTATTTCGGACGGTCGGCACACTGATGCATCACATTTTGAAAGCGTTTATATGAAACAAACGCCCATTTCAGACACTATTTTAAAGCTTTATTTTTAAAGGGTAAATAAATTTAAATATTTGCACATCCACACGCATACATAGAATACACACACACACACACAGACACACGCGCGTAAATAAAAGTATCTGAAACAAATGTGAAGAAAATGAGACAAAATAGAAAACTTGTAAACGACGCGTTTCGCAGAGGCAGAAAAATACAAACAAAAAAAACATCTACTTGACGTCTGTTGATTAGAAAACGAACAGATACCAATGGCCCTAATATATATATGTATGTGTGCGTGTGTGTAATATATATATATATATATATATATTTCAATTAAAGGTGCAAATTATAATTTATAAATTCATGAATCATTTATACAAAAAACAAATATAGAGGTTAATGATTTAAATGGCGAGAATACATCTTCGCAAACAATATAAATAAGATACATCAACCCCGAACCTGTATATGAATGATATGATCCCTGTTTATAAATTCTAGTTGCATAAGGTCTTTTTAATTTTTTACACGCTTTCGTCTGTTCCTACAGACATCATCAGGTAGGGAAATAGATTTGTTCTTGTTTTTTACTTCTCGGTAATAAGAGGACAACGAAAATAGAGATATAATCCGAAAAAATGCTATGAGAAATGTGTTATTTAAATCATTAACCTTTATATTTATTTTTTGTATGAATGATTCATGAATTTATATATATATATATATATATATATATATATATATATATAATATTAGTGGAAAATATACATACATATGAAAAATATATCTAAAAAATTACCATACATGTATATTTTCAGAAAAAAAATTTCCAAGAGGAAGGATCCAGGTAGAACTCAATGTCTAGGACAGAGTAAGGATATAATAAAAAGGCTTAAACACTAATATTCCATGGTCATAATTTATTCCATTGGAATCGTAAATACGATCCAAATCATCAAACCTACAAATTCAAAATGAAAACAGAAAAAAACAACTCCGGAAATCAAAACAGATATATATATAATTTAGTTCTTATTAGATTAATGGTTTTATTTCTTTTCTTCCCCTTATTTATAATTTATGATTTTAAATTAAAAAACAAAAAACTACCGTTTGATTTACCCTATGTAATTTTTCGTTATTGAAACAAGGTATTTATATATTAGCTAAAGGTCAAGGTTATTTAAACTGGTGTCAGATTTCCAATGTGTTGATGATGTCTAGTCATGTCCCTGTCTCTATTTAAGTTTTTTTTCTTTTTACCCCCCCCTGCTCTCTCACTTATCTTTTTCTTTTTTCTCCCCTCCTCCCTTTTAATTATTTCTATTATTTTTTCTGCTACTATATTTTTGTCTTGCTTTTTCTATATCTTTTGATTTTGTTTTCCCGCTTCTTTAATGTAATTAAATCTACAGACTTCCTTAGGATTTAATTTATCTTAACTTTTTATATGCTGAAAAAATCGGTAAGGAATTTATCCTTAGGAGGTGAAATGGTCATCCGTATGGGGTATTGAGTTTCGTTAAATGTAAATAATCTTCCTTCTCTCTCTCTCTTTCTCTCTCTCATATATATATATATATATATATATAAAGTGACTCTGCTATCGTGAACTATAAATGAGGGTCAGCATTGGATGGTGTCTTTTTGTTTTACACTTATGCATGCTAGCAGGGGCTATTGTGGAGAAAATCAGGCAAAGGAAGACATATTTCATTTGTGCTTTCTTAAGTGTGATATTAGCCCAGCTTTGCTGTGGGCGACGAAGCCACACAGACAGATTAAATTTGTTGAAGCAGGATTTTGATGGCGTCTCTGTTTCAGAGCTTAATGAAGGTAATCACGGGGCTTCAATCTACTGTTTCAAAACCATTTAACTAAATGAAACATGTATTACGCCACTCCCTTCGGTTTGGACTTCCCAGATTTTCAGATCAAAGTTGAGACGTTTCAAGTTATCTTTCAACTTGTCTTTGTAGCGTAAGTGTGGACGTCCAACCGAACACTTGGAGTTTGGTAGTTGTCCATACAGCACCCTTCTTTTTGGAAGTCTATGCTCATCCATTCTCACAAAATGACCACCCCCACCTAACCCAGCATTTTCATTGATTTCAATGCCTGTGATGTTGTTACATATCTTTAGTATTGCACGATTCTTGACCCTCCCATCCAATTTTATATCTCACATCGCACGAAGATAGTGCATGTGAAAGGCATCAAGTTCATTTATGTGCTTTCGGTATAAGGTTCAACTGTCAGACCCATAAAGAAGGGCTGAGAGAACAACTGACCTGCATATGTTGACATTTGCTCTCAGAGACACGTCCTTGGTGTCCCATAACCTAAGCTTAAGATTAACGAATGCTGTGCTGACATTTGCTTTTCTGGATTAGATTTCTTTGTCGATTTTTCCAGCAGAAGAGACTGTTGATCCAAGATATGTGGACGCCTCAACAGTTTTTAATGTCGTACCACCATCAATGAAGACGGAAGGATTTGTGAGAGATGGATTGCCTGATACTGGTTGGTATTAGCCCAGTTTTCTTTTTGTTGATAGTGAGTCCAAATGCTTTTGCTCTTTCAGAGAATTTATCAAGGATAGTTTCAATGTCTTCTAGACTGTGTGCTAATGGAACGGCATCATCTGCAAAGAGAAGATCATGTAACAGCTGCAGACCAAGTTTCGATTGTGCGTTAAAATGTTGCTGATTGTATAGACCTCCACCTGTTCTAAATTCAACATTGACTCCTTCACTTTTACAAGCGTAGCAGAAAAGAAAAGTGTGAGGAGAATATATATATATATATATATATATATATATATTATAATTATTTAAAAAAAAAATGATTCCTTCGCTACATAAGAGTTCTCATGTTTCAAAAAACGAGAGCAGAAAACATCAATATAATTATTAAAATTAAATTGGGTTAAAGCCCTGTTTCATCTTCAAATTGGTTATTCCTAACTTTTCGCTTGAAGATCACTAGAAAAATAGCCATTTTGTTTCAGCACTTCTGGTTTTGGTTGATTTGAACCTTTTAATAATCTTTATTTTACACTCAACACCATAACTTGAGAAAACACCAGAAGTGTTGAAAAAAATGCTATTTTTGTATTGATGTTATAACATGTTTATGTTTTAATTTTTGAATATATATATATATATATATATATATATATATATATATATATATATATATATATATATATATATATATTAAAAAGCTAGATAACAGACCAGATAACATATGCGTCATATATTCCTTCCTCCTTATAAACACATCGTAGGACATATAGTGGGATTTTTCACTTGCTGCCAAAAATATATAATGTCTTCTTATAATTGTATGTAGTATGTACTTCTCGCTTTCCTTTACAACCTTGTCTAGGCGGTCCTGTAGTTTTCTTACTATGCCCGCCAGCAACACAGGGTATAGCAATAAAACTATACAGGTGAAAGAATTAAATTCGGCCCGTTTGCTTACATTTTTTGATGGCTTTGAAATATTTAGCAGCAAGTGAAGTATGAGACTATAGCATAAAACGAGAGATGGGCTGGGTCTACGCTTCACCCTTTTTAAATAAGAAACCATGATCATCTATAGATGAAAAGAAAATGAATCTAGGGAGAGACATGATTACGTACGCCCTGAAAGAAAATATACAGGATGTACCAAAATCGTCTTACAAAATTTGGGGGTGGGGTGCTCACAACAAAACAAGGTAAAATATCCATATAAAAAGGCTATCTTTATAACGGAACTCAGCAACAGGTAACAAATGTTCATCATGTCCTCTGCTTGCTTCTACACAAGTATGGCGGACTAGCGGACACTTTCAAATACTTCCTCATGGTGTCGAATGCTTTCGCAAGTCCCCCTGACAGGTTAATGAACCATCTCGGCATTATTAATGCCCGCTGAATAAATCAAATCATTTAAGTTGCGCCACAGATAAAAATCCGAAGGATTGTGGTCGGGGCAATGTGCAGACCATGGAACCACACCTCTCTGACGTAACCATCTTCCTTGGTAGATGTCAGCCAGTGCATCACGAAAAATATGGCTAAAATTCTGAAGCCCCATCATACCTGAAACACACGCGTCTTCGTATTAGCAGGAGTACATCCTCTAGCTGGTCTGGAAGTGTGTTCGAAATAAAGTCCTTATAGACAGCTCCTGTAAGATGTGCTGAAAGAACATATGGGCCTACTAGACAGTCATCTACAATTTGAACCCACACATTAATCGTAAACTGATGCTGCAGTCTAGATTGTATTGTATCATGGAGATTCCGATCCGCCTACATATAATGGTTGTGTAAATTTGTCATTCCATCTCTTCCAAATGATGCCTCATCCATAAACAAAACTGAAGAGACAAACAACGGGTCGGCAATTTGTGCAATAAACCATCGACGAATGTTTTCCCGTGGTGAGTGATTATAGGGCTAAAAACCTTCACACGATGCAAATGATACTGAAGCAGGAACTAGTCTTGAAGTACGCTCTATGTGCTACTACAAGATGTATAAGATGCTAGGGTTACTTGGCGTGTGCTGATAACGGTATCGTCCTCGACAGACTGTAGAATGTTTTCTTCGTGGTCAGGCGTACGAGCGAATCTAGGTCATCCTCCATCAATAGTTTGTGGTGCCACAAATCCTGTGTTTGCAACGCGACGATAACCAGAAGTAAAGTTTGAATGATTCAGCTGCCTTCGATCTGGAAGCGTATTCTGATACAGCCGTGCAGCCTCGGGTGAATTATCATTCGCACGGCCGTATGTAAAAATCATATCTGCCTGATCATGATATGAATATCCTGCCATTGTTAAACGAAACACTTCTCAGTTAACTCACTACGACACAGGTTAAACGTCGAAGATAGACTAACCACAAATTTACACGAATAAAAAAATGTATTGTAATCTGTATGGCAACACAGCGCCATCTACCGTAAACTTTCTTTAAACTTAACTCAAAAAGGATGGATCTGCGGATATATGTTTATATGGACTTTTATTCCGTACACTATGTGTGTAAAATATTTTTGATACTCCCTATATATATATATATATATATATATATATATATATATATATATGTGTGTGTGTGTGTGTGTGTGTCCGCGTTCACGTTCATTTAATGTAGACAATCGAATAAATTAAATTTAACCCTTTGAGCCTTGACAACCGTTTTATCGGTGGTACGAAAAATGACTTAATGCCCAGCCACCGGTTGAACGGTGGTAGGTAAAATGTCTTAATGCCCAGCCACCGGTTGGATGGTGGTAGGTAAAATGATTTAATGCCCAGCCACCGGTTGAACGGTGGTAGGTAAAATGTCTTAATGCCCAGCCACCGGTTGGATGGTGGTAGGTAAAATGTCTTAATGCCCAGCCACCGTTTGGATGGTGGTAGGTAAAATGATTTATCGCCCAGCCACCGGTTGAACGGTGGTAGGTAAAATGTCTTATCGCCCAGCCACCGGTTGAACGGTGGTATGTAAAAATGTCTTAATGCCCAGCCACCGGTTGGATGGTGGTAGGTAAAATGTCTTAATGCCCAGCCACCGGTTGGATGGTGGTAGGTAAAATGATTTAATGCCCAGTCACCGGTTGAAATGTGGTAGGTAAAATGTCTTAATGCCCAGCCACCGGTTGGATGGTGGGCAAACACTTGCGTCGTGTTTTGCTGTTGGTTGTCTTATTTTGAAGAGCCAATCAGAAAAACCGTAATATTCTAATATGTCATCGAACGGTATACCAACATACCCGCGTCTTTTGTGTTTTGTGCATGTGTTTTGGACCAAATAATAAAGAGTGCAGGGTTTCAACTTGGACCGTCAAGGAAGCAATCAGGGACTTTTTTTTATATATCTACCGTGAAACATTACATACCAATTATGTACGAATTTTGACTCAGGAGCTCAGGCAGAAGGGTTAAAATTGTTTAGGAACACAGGGTTCAAAGGGTTAACAGACTATAACTAATGACAGACGCATGCCAAAACGTCTGTAAATAATCAACTTTTTGGTTGAAATACATATACTTAATAGGAAACAATGATTTTATATATAAGTAAAAAAAAATATAATTTATTGCATGCAACATATATATTAAAAACACTCCAAGCTTCCAGGGAATATATTTTCGAAAGTAAGATACGAATGTTAAATGTCTGCAAAATTCGAAATGTGGTAAATGTTAGTTTTTATTGAACTTTTTTAATGCATAAATACTTTCCCATTAATATTTTTGTTTAAATTCCCGGGAGCTGATTAAGTTTTTAAAAATGGATGCAATGATACAATGATATTTGTTACATTTTAAAAGTACTTATTCTTTTTCTGGATATTAAGATGTCTGGAATTAATAAAGAAATTTTTTGGTCGATCCATTTTTTTTAAATTATATTTTATTATTATGATTTTCATTTCATGGTGAACGTTCATTATATAAATATGTTAAATTATATTTGCCTTCTTGACAGTAGAAAGGTCTGCATAGCCTTATATATAATGTTTTTACTTAGGCAGAGGTTAGTGTGTCGGTAGGTTTTTGTATTTTGGCTTGAATTTTCTTTTATATTTGTGTTATTATTGATTTCTATGTTTATTTTGTTGCTGGTTTCTTTTTGATTTATTTTATATTCTCATTTTTATGTATTTTCATTATATATATATATATATATATATATATATATATATATATATATTTCTGAGGATGTAGATTATTTATTATTCGGACTATTGTCCTCATCTTTTTCGCCATATCTATCACAACGTTTTCGACCGTTGTACGCTCCGGCCGTCTCCAACCACCTCGAAGAAGGCCGGAGCGTACAACGGCCGAAACGTTGTGATAGATATGGCGAAAAAGATGAGGGCAATAGTCCGAATAATGTAAATAATATATATATATATATATATATATATATATATATATATATATATATATATATATATATATATATGCACACATATATATATATATGTATGTATTTATGTATGTAAACACACACACACACACACACACACACATATATATATATATATGAAGAAATATACTTAAGGCATGCTATATTTATGAGACAAATTGCTCAATATCAGCTAATGTAGATATAAAAGTGAACATTGAAGTCAACACGCAAAGGAGGCAAGATATTTCATGCTAAACGCAATATTCAGGCCGAATCAGAGGCTAGACGTGAAGGTGGCCTGAGTGTTGACTCCAATGTTTTATATTTATATTTATATTTATAGTTATAATTGTTTTATGTCTACTGATGTCTGTTTTTTGTTATATGAATATTGCTTCAAGGATTATAAATCTGTTTTTAATATTTGATTTTGCTAATATCTTGGTATTTTTCATGAGTTTCTCATGGAAATTCTTCTGCGAGACAAATATTATTGTAGAGAGTAGATATTTTGTATCATTTAATTTTCATGAACGAATCTTACGAACTACTAGTAAATTTTGTTAACTCTAACCGAAAAAAATTTGTTTGTTTATTTTTTTTTATTTTTAAAGTTTTAAATTTATTTGCCAGTATTCTTGATGTCTCTCTCTCTCTCTCTCTATATATATATATATATATATATATATACAACTGATATATATATATATATATATATATATATATATATATATATATATATATATATATATATATAATGTATACAACTGATATATATATATATATATATATATATATATATATATATATATATATACTCAGTTGTATACATATGATTTTGTGACCCCAGGTTTCACGCTTTTACGATCATACATATATATATATATATATATATATATATATATATATATATATATATATATATAACGTTTTAAAATGACAATAGGACAAATCTCTTAGTTCTTGCCAACGCGTTTCGTCTTCTGGCTTTGTGAAGTCAAGCAATAAAAAAGTTGAAAGACGAAACGCGTCGGCAGGAACTAATAATGTTTTTCAATTGTCATTTTTAAGCCAATTTATCTTATTTTCAGAATTATTCTTGAAAATCTAACTATATATACATACACACATATATATATATATATATATAAATATACATATATATATGTATGTGTGTGTGGTGTGTATATATATATATATATATATATATATATATATGTCTGTCTTTGCTCATTATATAAAAGGAATAAGGCTTGTTTTATTGATTGCTGATACTCATAAGAATGTATTATTTTAATGTCAAGCCAAACAAATGTCATTCTTCTTAAACGAAATCGGATCAATCTCAAGGCAATTCACTTTAGAAAAACTTGAATAGATTATATATTCAAACAAGAATCTATAAAAATAAAAGTCGAAAAAAAATAAATTGCCGAATAGCTTGTATACGTTCTTGGAGAATGAAGTCATCGACACGATTGTGTTGCTCTTGCGACAGTAAATTTACATTCTGGTAAATTATACAAGTTTCTATAAATTAATCAGTTCTCTCAAATTTATTAAATTTGATATATATATATATATATATATATATATATATATATATATATATATATATATATATATGTATGTATTTTCAAGAAGGAATTCATTCAATAATCGTAATTGTAACTCTATATCAATCAAATTATTTAAGGAAACTAACTATACAAAAAATTATATTATTTATTTCCATCCACCTTAAAAGTAGTGTAATATTTTATTCATACTTTTCGTCCTGTTCAAAAGGCGAAACAAAATTATATTAGAACTATTTGGGATAAAATATTTTAGATCCCTTGACGATATCCTAGCTTCAAGGAATCCTCAAAAGGATCCTGTTTTCTTAGAAATTCAGATACATGTGAAAAAGATTACATTTTGGTGTTAAAATTTCTTAATGTATTTGTAATGCCGGGGACTCAATTACTAGATTAAAAAAAAAACAAAAAACAAAAAAAAACAGAGGATCTCCAATTATAAATCTCTGTCGGCATTAACAGAAAATATCATTAGGACTGTTTTTATATTATTGGTATGATGTACAATTTCTTAGCTAAGCCTGGGAAAACAAAATTTACGGCTCTTCATTATTGTGACTGTTATTAATATTTGTCTGTTTACCACCCCTCTTATCTCATGCTCTGCCATCAATTTTTACGAGCTCGTTCGGTAGGTACCTCGCTGTTTGCTTCTACCTCTCTTGTCTTCAGTATGTGCTGTGAGCGTTAAACTCGCCACGTGCCACAGACTTTTTAACTGACTCCTGAGTTTAAGCGTCCATGTTGTTCCCATTTGGATTAAAACTTCCATGTTGCTCACCTGAGATGTCTATGATGTTTATACTATTCTTTTAAAGTATAACATTTAAATTACACCAAGTCTCCTCTTCCTCCTGGGTAAGACGTTAAATTACATCCGCGTCCTGGGTAGACTACGTCCCGCAGCAAGGTCTCTGATCAGGAGGTTTTGAGGAGCGTGGAACCACCTCTTAATTGCTGATGTTCCCAGTTCCACCCTGACCCGGGGTGGTAGCACCTGTTAGGATCCTAGCTATGGGCAAATAGTTAACTATTATTAGCAATTTTTTTTTTTGAAAAAAATTATTACCAGCAATACAATTTTGAAGGAAATATATTACCAGAAACAGATTTTTGACAAAACAAAATATTACCAGCAGTAAAAAATTTTGTCGGCATTAAATAACCCATTCAGATTGATATGCCGTAAAACTTAAATAAACCAAACCAAACCAAACCAAGTCTCCTCTTTATCTACAAGCAAATTAATCAGCATTCACTGCTATAAAAACGATTGCTATTACATAGTAATTCATCAGTCTTTTCTTTGTTTCTAACGAAATTTTTTCTTAATAGTTTGTTTAGTTTTGTGAAGGCATATTTTTCTCTTCCAATGCGCCTTTACATTTTCGTGTCACATTTTCCAGCGTCTGTTATAACGTTTCCTAATTAAATTTCAGTCAGTTATGTGCCATGCGTGATACACGCATAGGTTATGTATCTTTAGTTACATGACTGACGAGGCAGATTTTTTCCCGCAGTAGGTTGCCGTTTCTTTCTGTGGTAGACCAGTTGCCATCTAAGGCTATAGAACCCAGTCTGTCCTGCTATTTACCCATAGCTGCCGTGAGAAGAAAAATATTCATACCTTTCCGAAGGATATTAGAAAGTAAGTGAATCTAATGGAATCGATTGGATTTCGAACTCAGCTCTCCGATTTCTCAATCCGAGTCGCTATCCATTATGTTTTTAAATTGTATTTCGAATCTTCGGCTATCCTTCTTAGGAAATGATCATGAATTCTGTTATTTTAGTTCTTCCAATGGTTAGTCGGTTGCTCCAACATTTTTATTTAATGCCTTGTTTAGAGGTTCTTGTAATTTTATTTCTATGTCTGACATCAACAGAGTTTTATCTGAGTGTTCTATACTGTTAGGTTAGAGTTTCCCGCCACTGAAAAATAATGATAGACTTTCTAGTCCTCATATGATTTCTGAAATGATTAAATAAATGCAATAAGAAGACGACTCGTTTTCTTAAGCATCTTTCTGTGCCGAAATGGATGGAAGATGAAACAGAGACTAATCTTTTTCTTTCAGAGTCTTTTATAGATTCTAGCTAGCATGGACTATCTCACCCACCAGCACTAACGCATACGTACACACATACAAACTCTCTCTCTCTCTCTCTCTCTCACACACACACAAACTCACACACACGCACACACATATACAAACTCACATACTCGCACACACAAACCCACGCATACATACAAATTCACACACACGCACACATACAAACTTACAGACACATACAAACTGACACACACGCACATACAAACTTAGACACACACACAAAGTCAAACACACACAGATATAAACTCACACACACACACACTCTCTCTCTCTCTCTCTCTCTCTCTCATATACTGCCTTTTCCCTCCTTTCTCTGTATCTGATATTTTAGGGTAAAAACATTCATCTATATTTCCGGAAGAGGCATGGCAGTTGAAACTAGAACCATCTACCCCTATGGACGAAATAATGGGTTCAATTCAAAATTCCAATCACCTGAAGAAGGCCGCGGCCTACAGCGACCGAAACGTTATGAATATGGCAACAAACAGAAGGACAACAGTCCGAATAATGTAAATAGTGTAAAAAAAATCCCCCAGCAAATATATTTATTTGGTAGTTGATGTGGTCAGTTTAAACCCATATTCTTAATATTTAAGACCTCACATAAAATACCCGGTGTAACAGGCCAGTGATAACTCGCGACCTATAGTATACCCAGTTATTGTAGGCTAGGTTGAAAGGCATGAGCTAGGTTGAACCAGCAGGTATAAAATCAGCTAGGTAAATTATGCACATCTCGGCCAGTATATATCCCTCCTCTTCCCTATGTAATAAGAAGTGTATTGTTATATCAGTCTATATTACTGATATAATACACATCTTATTACATATCGTATTCTCTCTCTCTCTCTCTCTCTCTCTCTCTCTCTCTCTCTATATATATATATATATATATATATATATATATATATATATGTATTTACCCATAGCCGGGGGCTAGAAGATTCATACCTTTCCCAAGGCCGTAAGTGAATGTAATGGATCCGACTGCGATTCCTCTGTCCGAGCCACTATCCCTTACTCCACCGTGCTTCATTATATACGCAAATGATAGTCAGGAATGCTATGTATAATAGAGTCACACGTTCGCAGCATTTTAGTGGCTGGGTATAGACCCCATTTTTTTCCCTTGGTATGCACATTAACTTCTAGATTCCGACTAATCTGTGTCAAAATGCCTGGAGTTTGGCTATTTTGGGGAGTGACATCACTTGTTTTACGTGTGCAGTCGGCAAGTCAGTAGGCCACAGTTTAATTTATTACGAACCAATTTGTATACTCCAGATTCCTATGCTTGCTTTTAACAGAAATTTTAATTGAACAAGAATACTGTCGTTATAGAAAGAGAGATATGCCTGATAGCTATTCAATGAGTTCATATCAGCCATTATTATCAATTTGTAGAGCTATAACATAACTATCTAGTTATTCTATGTGCCATGTTACGTCAGGACGTTGGCAATAATGGCTCTCCACGATTTCCTGTCATTTTAGCTCTTTTTATGTTATGGACTGTTTTTCTCTTGCCTTCATTATGCTCTGTGGATGTCAGTTTTCCAAGCCTTCTTTCCTCATTATGTGCGCTAGATATTTCAAATGTTTCTTTTGGATGTTAAGTATAAGTGTACTTCTTCTATAAATTTCCGTCGTTGCACCCATGTTCAGTCCATGTTATTCTCAGCATCTTTCTGTAGATCCACATTTGTATCCCATCAAGTTTCTTCTTCATCCATGCAGAGTTACCATATATAACAAGTATATATTTTAGCGGGGTGTTATCTCTGCCGCTCCAGCGAGGCTGTGTTGACTCATCTATTCAACCCTGACCAGCTTACTCTCACTTAAATGAATACGTTTTGCAAATTAACTGTTTAAATTTAAAAGTGATGCGTCACTTCATTAAATATTTAAACCATTAGTTCATGTGAAAAATCAGCCGAATCTGTGTTACTTGAGCGCGTGTTATACACCCCCAAACCAATTTCTTTCTTTTATGTGACGTCTCTATTAAGGATGTAAGCGATCATGGTCCTCCACATCTTCCTGTCCTTTGTAGCTCTTAATAAGTTTTGTCATATTGTTATTACTCCGAAACTATGTCCTATCATCCATTTGCTCAATCCCATTAAGTATATCACGCGGTGATTTCCACGTTATCCGTCCTGTGAGTATCCGATTTTACAAGCCTTCCTTCCTCATTATGTGTCCCAGAAATTTCACCTGCCTCTTCATGATCTTAAATATAAGTTTCTTGTTAGTTTCCATATTCTATAAAACCTCGTCGTTGTTCACATGTTCGGCCCATGGTATCCGTAACATCTTTCAGCAGAGCACATCACTGTTGCGTTAAGTCTCCTCTTCATCTTTGATGAGATTTTCCAGCATCCGTTGCCATACAGGAGGACAGATATCAGGTAACAGTTCAGTAGTCTTTTCTTTGTTTCCAACGAAATTTTCCAATATCGTATTACTCTGCTTAGCTTTTGGAATGCGTCTTTGACCATCCCAATATATCTTTGAATCTTACAGCTGTACATTTCATCATCCATTAGAAGACTTCCTAGATATTTACATTTCTGTAGCTGCTTGATTTTAGTACCCCGACCTGAAAATCGCATTTTGGGCTCATCTTTTTATTGATGACTATGCATTCTGTCTTCGTATAGTTTATGCTTAGTCCCTTCTTCTTGCTCTCCTTCGCTACCCTCCGTCCGAGGCTTTGTAGTTTCCTTTCCGTGTCTTATATCCACACTGTGTCATCTGCATATTTTATAATGTTATGATTGTGGCCGCCAATGATGATGAGTTCTAACACCTCAATTATCAACCCCCAAAAATAACATTGTATTTATCAAAACAAATCCAACACTTTACATAAAAGGGAATAACTATGAGTTCATTTGTTTCTGAAATTTTAAAGAAAGTGCATCGTTGCAACTCAGACCCAACACAATGTTAGTTCTTAGAGTGTATCTTCCTCCAGTCAAACGCTTATGTACTTAAAAGTAAACCTTTTGCCAGATCGTTAACTTCAACGTAATTCCATGAGAATTTGTAGCGGTAGATTGATTTTATTCTCGGGTAGTAAGATACTGTTTCAGACCCTTAAGGTGAGATGAGGCGTATGTCGGTGGCGTGGATGTGAACAGTCTCCCCGCGTCGTTCTTCGTGACCCCTCTTCGTAACTCTTGTCTTGTCATCTTTGTCTACAAAAGTAATTTATCTTCATTCGGTGACTCTCTTTGTCCGAGCCGTTGTCTATATACTTGTGAAGATCACTCCGCTTACAGATGACCAGCAGGATAATAAATGTCCGAATCTATTTTTATGACACTTCAGCTGTTTTCCATTTAATCTCATCAGTTGACATTGATACCGCTACAAAACATTAACCCTTAACCTGTCGTAATTCTTCTAGGGAGACAAGCTTGCTAACCATTACACCACTTCTAGACGCCCAAAATGAGTGGCACAAGGTCGAAAGTATTGGGCACTCACTACCCAGTAGTAATTGTTCTAATGAGACAAGCTTTCTAACCATTACAGCAGTTCAAGATGCCCAAAATGCTTTTCTAAGCGTAGCTTAGAGGTGGCATTAGGCCGAATGTATTGGTCACCCTGTGAGTGTCAAACTCACTACTTAAAATCAAGCTTGCTAACCATTACACCATTCCAAAGTGCCCAAAGTGATTTTCTAAGCGTAGATTTTATGTAGCACAAAGTCGAAAGTATTAGGCACCTACTGAGTGTCGAACTCACTACTTAGTCGTAAGACAAGCTTGCTAAACATTACACCATTCCATGATGCCCAAAATGCTTTTCTAAGCTTATCTTAGATACGGTATAAGGCCATAATTGTGAGAATCGAACTCACAGATCAACATGAATATGTTGCCTGTGATGTACGCTAAAAGAATTCTAGAATTATTTCAATAAAATTTATGTCAATACTATTCGAATTTCAGCTAAAAATTATTTGGAATTTCTCACTGTCACAAACTAAATTTGGTTTAGTGAAAGAGCAAATTTAATAGAAAAACTTGTTTGTTTGTTTAGGGATTTAAAGAAACAATGAAGCAATTCATTTTTTATTTGTTATATTGCTTTTGGGAAAACTTGCTTTGAATTTTCGTTAGCAACATTGATACTGAATGCTATCTTTATCAAGTTTTCTATAAATTGTTAAGCTAAGTTTGGTATAAATCAACATAGATTTCTGTTTGGTAATATACATTTCTGAAATTCACAAATTTAACAATCCGAGGGAAATATGATAAAGATTTCCAAAGAATAGAATTATTGATTACTTGTAAACGTTTCATTTAATGAAATGTAATAGAAATTTTTCATTAAGATTCTAATTCTTGCAAAACTTTAACGGCATTGAAATAAAGAATTGAGCATAACATCATCTCTTACAGAGATGTGGAGAAAATGGAGAAAATATCTTCTTAAGAAAAGGAATAAAACAAAGAAAATACCAACGAGGTGTGATATATTGAAACTCAAACAACACCCAATGGAAACAAGTTGGTAAATTGGTTCAACCAATTACTTTTCTCATAATAACACCAGCGTATTAACTAGTAAAGTAATATAAAGTGTCATTGTTTATGACAGTATAAAGAAAAGGGATTGTCTATGGCTAACGTACATATGATGCCACTGAGACAATAAGGGGTTATGTGACTCGTGAAATAACGTGATGTAACTACAATGCAATATTTAACTTTTAGAATTCACCAATGTATATCTAACGATATGTTTAAGTCATTTGTCTGTTGATACTCGGTGGATGTTGCATGTAAAATAAATTCTACTGTAGTGCTATCACAAACCTGCAGGCTTTATTTTGTCTCACTTGTTGCTTGCGACATTCTTAAAATGATTTCATATGCATCTACTTTGAATATAGCTACTGAAAAATATATATTGCGTTTTCAAAGGAAATCAGAAAAGCTAGAACTGTTCCAATAGTATAACGGACATTGTGAAAAACGTTTACAGGGATATAAAATGATACTCCTTAAACAGTCTAGTTTTGAAAGAATTAAACTTTAATATATTTCTAATTATTTGAGAACGACGTTCTTATCTCCCATATTTTTGTGCGGGGGCTATGATATTTCATTTTTCCTAATGAAACGGAAGGGTTTCAAGTTCCATAAAAGTATAAACATTTGATGTGCTAGCGGCTGGCATTACGGTCAGCGTTACAAAAGTTACCATATTTGAGGTTTTTCGCTTTATCCTTTTTTTTTTTCAAATAAAATGTAGCAGCCTAACCGTTTTGTTGGACCACATGAATAAGCCAGAATGATTTCTTCAAATCTTTTCCATCGTTTGAATGTTTTCGATGACGGTGGGTTTTCCGTTCATGCCTCATGCCACCCAACTACAAATAACACCCAGGAAACTCTTTGTGAATATCAACCAGATGCTGGTCAAGGTGCGACGCAAAAGGTTATATTAATTTTCTGATGCAAACTAGGGATTTGCTTACGTAATCTATAGGAAGCAATTTCTCCTTTAAAATATTTTCTAAAAATGAAATATAGCATTACAGAAAATGCATTATAGTGTTATCGGAATGTAATATAGTATTATAGATAAGTAATAAAGTATTATAGTACATATAATATAGTGCTATGGGAAAATGTAATATAGTATTATAGGAAATGTATTAGCGTACTATAGAAATTGTAATATCGTGTTATACAAATCGTAATAAAGTGTAATATAAATGTAATATAGTATTATAGGATATGCAATTTAGTTTTATAATGTATAGATATGTTATATAATATTATGGAATATGTGATATAATATTATATTACATGTAATATAGTGTTATAGAAAAATGTAATTTAGTGATATAAAATGAATTTGCGTACTATAGAAATTGTAATATAGTATTATCGGAAAATATAATATAGTTATAGCAATGTAATATATTATATAGAAATCTGATATACTGTTATAGGAAAATGTAATATAGTACTATACGAAATGTAATATAGTGTTATATGAAATGATATACTATTATAGGAAAAATTAATATAGTGTTTTAGAAAATGTAATAACTTATTATAGTAAATGTAATAGAGTATTATAGGAAATGTAATATAATATTATAGGAAAGTAATATATTCTTATAGTCAATGTAATATAGTGTTATAGGAAATGTAATACATTGTTTATAGTAAATGTAATAAAGTGTTATAATAAATGTAATAAAGTGTTATAGAAATTTGATATAGTATTATAAAATATGTAATATAATATTATAGGAAATGTAATATAGTGAGATAGAAAATTTTAACATAGTATTAATGTAATATAATTAATAGAAATGTAATAGTGTATTATAGAATAAGTAAAAATATTATTAAAATAAATGTAAGTCCGTGTTATGGGAAATGTAATATAGTATTATAGGAATTTAATATAGTATTATAGAAATCTAATATACTATTATAGGAAAATGTAATATAGTATTATGGTAAACAATTATAGTATTACAGGGAATATAATATAGTGTTATAGGAAAAATGTAATATAGTGTTTTAGAAAATGTAATACATTATTATAGGAAATGTAATATAGTCTTATACAAAATGAAATATAGTTTATAGGAAGTTTCATATAGTATTATATGAAATGTAATATAGTGTTATAAGAAATATTATATTTACCATAGGAAATGTAATACAATATTATAGATATATGCAATATATAATTTTTTAGGAAATGAAATATTGTATTATAAAATATGTAATATTAAATTATAGGGAATGTAATATAGTGAGATAGAAAATGTTTAACAACATTATAGTAAATGTAATATAGTGTTAGAGAAAATCTAATAGCGTATTATAGAATATGTAATATAGTATTATCGTTAATGTAATATAGTATTATATAAAATGAACGAAATTGTGATAGTAAATGTAATATAGTATAATAGAAAATACAATAATGAGCCACATAACAAAACTCATCATTCAAATTCTGATGAATAGAGCGCCAACAGAATCAGGCCTGAGATAGGACAAGGACAGTGCGGGTTCGTCAATGCCACCGGAACGAGGAACGCGATGTTTATACCCAGAATGTTATCAGAAAGAGCACTTCAACAAAGTACCCCGCAAAGACATATACTGGAATAACATTAGAATAATCAAAAATCTCTACTGGCAACAAACTTCCAGTATACGGATTAAAAAAATGAGTTCAGTAGATATACAATAATAGAAAGGGGTGCAAGGCAAGGATGTGTCGTCTCACCGGACTTCTCCAACCTATACAGCGAGGCAATTCTGAGAGAACTAGAAAATCTATCACGATTAATTATTGAAAGTCACCGTCTTGGCAATATAAGATACGCAGATGACATAGATTTGATAGCAGACACGGAAAGGAAACTACCAAAACCTTCTACAGGAGGTAACGAAGGAGAGCGAGAAGAAGGGACTAAGCATAAACTACAAGAAGACAGAATGCATGGTCATCAGCAAAAAGATGAACCCAAAATACAATTTACAGGTCGGGGATACTAAAATCAAGCAGAGACAGAAATGTAAATGTCTGGGAAGTAATCTAAAGGGAGGACGGAATGTGCGACATTGAGATCCGAGGGCGTATTGGGATGGCCAAAGATGCATTCCAAAAGCTAAGCAGAATATTACGAAACAGAAAAGTTTCGTCGGAAACAAAGAAAGATTACTGAACTGCTACAGGACATCTCCCCCCCCTCACCTGTATGGCAGCGAATATTGGACAATCTCCTCAAAGATGAAGAGACTCGAAACAACAAATGTAGTTCTACAGAAAGAAAATAAGGATACCATGGGCCGAATATGTGAGCAACGACGAGGTTTTTGAACTGAATGGTAAATATATATATATATATATATATATATATATATATATATATATATATATATATATATATATATATAATTATTTATTTAAAAATATGATTCCAGCTCGAGACATAAGAGGTCTCATGTTTTAAAACAAGAGCCGAAAACTTCAATATAATTATTTGAGCTGTTACTATGGAAATTCTGATTTCAATTTTTAAAACACGTAAATTTCAGAAATACGTTATTCCCAAAAACATTTCTCTTGAAGATGGAACAGAGCTTACTTTAACTCAATTTAATTCAAATAATTATATTGAAGTTTTCGGCTCTTGTTTTGAAACATGAGACCTCTTATGTCACGAGTTGGAATCATATTTTTAAATAAATAATAAATAATTATATTTATGCTCTACTTTTGTATCGAGCACTATTTTTAAAAAATAATAAGTAAAATCCTAAGGGACTTTGGATTATTTACCTAACCAGTTCCTTCCTATTTTCTATATACTTTCACTTATTATATATATATATATATATATATATATATATATATATGAGAATGAGGAAGCTAAACTTTGTGGGACACGTAATGAGGAAGGAGGCCTTCGGAAAACAGATATTCGTTAGACGGAGACAGGGGAAGAGGGAGGGAGGGAAGCAACGCATAACATGCTTAATGGGTTTGAGCAAGGGGGATATCCCAACAGGGTCTAGAAGAAGTAACAAAAAAAAAATTAAGTTCTACAAGAGACAAGAGGAGATAGAGGGCCATGATCACCTACGTCCTGAAGGGACACCTTTCATAAAAGAAGAAGAATATAATTATTGAAATTTGTAATATAGTATTATATAAAGTGTAATTTAGTATTATATAAAATGTAATATAGTATTATACATACTAATTATATAGTACATAATATCAGGTTTTCCCCAACCTCAGCTAGGAGAATTATCGGAATATATTAACTAAATCAATATGCAGACACCAGCTTGCAATAAGTATGCTAATGATATTCATAATAACCTGTTTCCCTGGGTTCAGGTATTATTCTATAAATAAAATCAAAAGACACGTACATTTTATTTAAATAAATTCCGAAGATATAGGCCCGATATATTTAATTTCCATAATACCAAGTATATTTAAATTAATTGGTATTTACATTTTAATGTAAGCCACTTGCCATTCCGTGGCATACATCCTTGATTAAATATTTTTTCTAACATTTCAATTCAAACATTTGGAGCATTCATATTGCTGCTTTCCAAAGAATAGTGTTTGAATAATGTTTTCAATTCACACATGTTTGTTTTAATGATAAACCGCGGGATATTCTTTAGAATGGTTGCTGGGGAGGTTAAGAAAGATACTATTAATATGATGACTTTTGAACCCCTTTTTTTTTCTTGGCAATGTGAGCAATAGTTAAATTTCCACATTGTGTTGGACGGCAACTCTTCTACATCGACCGGCCTATATTATTGCCTTCTTATCTCCATATCCAACCTCCCTATGTCATCAGTTACCAAATCGGTATTTTTGCCAATGACACAACTATTTACTTCTTAACGGTACGTCTTATAGGTCTCATAAACTACAACTAGTAGCTAATGAACTCCAAAATGATCTTCAATCTTTTGTAAGCAGGGTTATGGTATCGCTCGTAAAATTTACCGCCTTCTTCTGCTGTCTTTTAGTCATCTTCGAGAAGCATATTGGCTTTCCATCTGGATGGCTGATGCCAACCTCCCGGGGAGCAACTTCTTGCGTCTGCTTGGTTTTCAACTGACATAAAGCGGACTGGTTCTATCGAATCAATAGTAATGCGTAATACTAGGACATTTGGATTACTGTGTCGTGTTAGACAATCTTTGTCGCTAGAATTCATAATGCATGTGTATAAACTCAACCACTTGTCCATGCATTGAATATTTCTACCACATTTGGTCTGGAGATCCGGCTATATATCATGAAAGACTTGATAAAATCCATAGGGGGGTTTGTAATTTGATTTCTCAGTGTCTTTTCTAGAAATATTTTTCTGGCAATTGTTCTGGCGAGTTTTCCGCCATATTAACTCGGCTGCATGAAATTAGTTTTGGTACTAGACAGGAACCTAGTTTTGAAATAACCAGATGTAATTGTAAGTTCTATTCAAACAGCTTATTTTCTCGCACTTCTCTGTTGTGGAACTCTCTTCTGTTACTTTCCCTTCAATTACAATCTTTTAAAGTTTTAATGTAACAGGTATCACAATCTTCTGTCTTCGTGAAACCTGTTCTTTCATAGTCTTTTTTTCCTAGCTAGCGTTTTTTTTAAACTTCATTCACTCCCTGTATCTACTTGCGTCTTAGTGACATTATCGCCTTGATAAAAAAAAAAACCTTTAAAGTTTGTATAATTATACTTTTCAACTTAAAGATAATTTCTGCCTATATTTCTTGAAATGGGTTATTGTAATTATTTAAATTGTTTGGACTATTTTTGTTACCATATTCACGACGTTTCGGCAATTGTACGTTCCGGATTACTTCAGGTGATTGGAATTTCGAACCGCAACCTTTTATTTCGTCCAGGGTAGATTTTTCTACTTTCACGTGCCATGTCTCTTCCGGGTGACTCAGTATCAGTTACCTCCCCTTTTAACGCAACTCCCTAAGTTTTTGTTCACCACTTGAAGACACATGGCCGAGTGGATAAAAGCGCTGGTTGGATCCAGTGATATGACCCAAAGAGTTAGGAGTTCAATACCTGGCTAGTGCAGTAACGAACAAAAATTTGGAAAGTTGAGTTTAAAAAAAGATAACTGAGACATCCGGAAGATGATGAAGTTGAATTAGAGCAATCTATTCCGGTAGACGAATTAAAGAGTTCAGTTCGAAATTACAATCAGCTGAAGAAAGCCGTAGCGTACAACGCTCGAAACGGCGTGAATATGGCAATAAAGATGAAGACAACAGTCCAAACAATGTAAATAAATAAATAGTTTAAAATAGTTTATTTTGACCTTTAATCCTCAAAGATTTCTTGTCCAGGAAATTATACCATTACTCGGAATTTATATTGGCATCATTATCAACTTTGAAAAGGGCTATAATTTTACTGGCTCCAATAATATTCCAACACAACAAAATCAATCTTGTTATGCTGTCTACTATGTCATGTAGGTTGACTATTTACATCAAACTCGAGATTCATCAATAAAAATTACTATTATGAAATCATTTTCATATATTTCGTCAATCAATTTAAAAGTTTCTCTTTGTTATTGTTAAAGGTGATTATTTGATTGCCAGTTTGCCGATGTAAATACTTTCTCCTCTATCTATCAGTTTGAAGTCACGATCCCAACTTCGTTTTTGTTGTAGACAATCCACTTTATCTGCTTACTTGCCTTTTAATACTGTCAAATCTCTTCTTGTAGCATTTTTAACGTAAGCGTTCTTATTAATTTGCCAAACTTTTCAACATATTTTGATTTTTCTATGTTCAACTTTTTTTAAATTTCGTAAAAAAATACCCCCCCACTTCAGTCACAATGTTTTCAATATCCTATTTCGCTTTTTAGCTTACATTTTTTACGAACTATCGGCCTACACACTCAAGGAAAACTATTGAAGATGAAACGGTGGTTTCTCTTGCAAATGTTGATGCAGGTTCGAATCCTAACGGAAAACATGTTTGCTTTAATAAGTTTTCTCGTATGTACAGACGGGTCGACGAAAAAAATGTTTCAAATAAAGTATACGGATATTTACTAAGAATAATGTCTGAAGTAATAAAATATGTCGGATTAAAAATGTAGACCATTAATCCTTTAGGAATTGCTTTGTTTACATTCCGGGTACGTAACTGAGGATATATGCTCTTCGAGAAAATCTGAACGAATGAAGGTGCTTTAAAGACAAATACAACCTTGCTTGTTTAAGAAGCTCTTCTTGGCCGAGCGATTAAACCAGGCCGGATCAGGCGGCGTTTTATCCTGCAACGGGGTATGTAAGTTCGAATCCTGACAGAACGCAAATATTCTTTAATAACTTCTATCGAGTGTGTAGGTGAGGCGGGAAGAGGAAATAAATACGGTTTAAAACGAAAACGGAGCTTCTACTCAAATACGTGTATCCACTAAAATAACGTTTGAACTAATCTATGTATAAGAATAGCAATTTTTGTCTGTCTGTACCTGTGAACCGATATGGATAAACCTTTGCATACATGTTAAACTAATATCCAGTTTGTTATATAATATATATATTGGCACCAAATTCTTCTCTACAAAAGCCGTATTAGGAGAGCTCTTTAAACGTACTGTTTATCAATCTTCCCAAAAATCTTTAGTTTGGTCTCATTCTACAATAAAAACTTTTGGCATAGCATTTCTCACTTATTAACATGAGATTTATTATAGTTGAGTCGAGGTTTGCCCTTTTTCGTAATCAGCATCCTTAAAATTTCGTCGCATATTAGCGGTATGCACATTAATTCAGACATCAGCCAGGATACCTTGGACAAGCGCTGAAGACACAGTAGGATTCGCCTTTGCTTGCTGAACTTGATGTCTTCTTGCTGTTCACTTGGTTTTCGCGAATGGACACTTCTAGATTGCGATACCCTCATACCAAAGGCCTTCAATTTATAAATAATTAGTCACACGGTGGAGACGTGCACTTCAAATCGTTTTGATAGCTTTTGTAGCCATCATTATAAACTTCAACTACGTGATTGTTAAAGCTTCGGTAAGTTCTTTTGGTCTTGACATATATTTTCTTAAATTAATCTCGAACAGCACAATTTTGCATGCACAAGTTATATTGGGTTAACTGCAGTATACACAGCTTATAAAAAATGAAGAGTTGTCATTTTGATTTTTACACGTGCACAAAAATTATTTGCCTTGGTAACCATGTAAAACAAAAATATATAGAGTGTAAATGTAAGGGTTCACTTACTTTTGCGCAATAATTTGTACTTAATATTTTTATCCAATTTGATAAAATTTTTGAATATGGTCGTTTAATAAAAGTTTTTCTTAATGGATATATAGTTTAACTGAGGTTTGTTATCTAGGAAAAAGATTATCTTTTTAAATATTATCTTAGGAGTTCTTTTGACCAGATGGCGGAATGGTTAGTACCAGGAATCTCACCATCGTCAGCAAAAAGACTTTCTGGTGTTATCCGTCTGGAGGGGCGATCCGAGTGTGCGTCACCTTCGAATGTGTCTGAAAACCATACCACTGGTTTACCCGAGCCTTGTGAGTGAAATTGGGTAGACAGTACTCTAGCTGAGCTAGCACGAAATCACTAGTCATTGTGACCAAGGGTTTGGTCAGATTGTTGATCACGCTACATAAAACGTTCTTTCTCAGAAACTGGGACTAAGGTTTGCTCAGCATAGTTGCAGGTGATCTCTGTGGATTTTTGAACAAGCACAAATGTGGCTGAGCAAGCGTCTGCAATAGGGATTGGCTAGCCGCCCTAGTAGACAAGTACCCTCGAATACAAGTAGACAGCTGTAAATCTTAGGGATTCACTTACTTTTGAGGTGTACTTTTCTCCATACATACATACATATATACACACACACACACACACATATATATATATATATATATATATATATATATATATATATATATATATATATATATATATATATTATTTAAAAATTATAACAAATATATTATAAATTTGGTGTCTTATCAAGTGATGGTGTTGAATGTAAATTGTAGAATGAAGGTTTTAAAAGGTTCAAATTAATTAACCACCCCTCGTAAGGGGAAATGCTGTTACATGAGCTGAAATGACCAATCAAAATACAAGTATACGAGAATTCAAAAAACTTGACAACGAAGTAAGGTTATAATAACTATTAAATGCTTTAAAGTTGGGTTTATACTAAGCTAGAATTTATTCTAATAAGTATTAAATTGTACGATAAAATTTGAAATTAAAATTAAAAGCTACCCATTTCAAAAATGTAAATTTAATCTATATTAAGTTTAAAATTATTGAGGAAAAAGAAAAAAAAATACATATGCTATTCTATTCATTTTGTTTCTATATATATATATATATATATATATATATATATATATATATATATATATATATATAATGATGTATATAGTTTAATGATTGAGACACTGAAGACATTGTGCTCGTCTTGTCAGTGATTTAATCAAACATTGAATGTCAATTTAAGACTTCTGTTCTCTGTGCCATTTCGCGGTTGATCTTGACTAAATACTTCACTGAAAAGTTACACCTATATCCACTTAACTTTCTCCATATACGTATTTAACATCTTGTCAACTTCTCTCTTAGTATTCCTTCTGGTTGAGACTTTCTCGATGTTTATATACGCCAAATCAGCTGCATGAATTACTTACTGCTTTTAGGATTGATTTTTCTTTGATGATGTATGATTCAAGACAACGCTAAGCTATTCAGTAATCCAATCACGCTCTGTTTTGTGTTCTTTCCCTCCAGCATTTAGTCACGAGTGCATCATTTTCAAGAAACATTACAAATGTATCACACAACATTCACCCATAAATCCCATGACTACAATGTTATATAAAGTTGCTTATTTCCTTCCAAGATCACTCGTTCAATCTGATGTTAACGTAGGTACCTCCACGAAATTGCTACAAAAAACATATAGCATGAAAAAAAACGATGTAATAAATTTTTATCGGCTTAAATATATATATCATTCTTAAGAAGAAACACCAAAGTATTTTTGATTATTTTTAAAAATTTTTTACTCATTCTTATCAGGTCCGAAATTTTATTTAAAAAAGTTGTTTATTTCTGTCATCAAAATTACTTAAAAAAAGTAGCTATCAGCCATTTTTTTTCTAATTTTGTAAAACAAGTTAAAATCCTTGTTTATAATTATTCCAAAAATCAATTCTACGTTTTTCAAAATTTATTTGACTAAAATTAGCAAATTTAAAGATTAGTTAAAATATTTTGAAAGAAGCTTTTACTTACTTTTTCGAATAAAAAAATTGTTCGAAATAAAAAAGTAAGCGATCTGAACTGTGTTGTCATTTCTCGAGTGACAAGTGATACCTGTCATCACATATCGACAGCTCACGTGAGATTCGCGTTATCATACAGATGGTCATACGTGACGTAACGTTTTTTGTTTTTTGTGTGAATCAGCTTATGTACTACCCGTAATTAGTAGATAATAAAAAAAAAAATTAGCATTCAATTTCCTTTATTTTGTTATTTTATTATTACTGGAACTTAAAACATAACTTTGTTGATACTATCTATTGTTACGAGGATGCATTTCTATAATAAAGGGATTCCTTTGAGTTCTACTTGTTATTACAAAAAAGTTTTCCTCATGAAGTAGTTGTAAAATAGAGAAATTAGAAATAGAATGTTTGGAAGATTCTAGATCATTCTAGTATATTCGAGAAAAATTTAGAAATATGCAAATTAGGTGTTAGCCCCATTTTGGAAAAGGGTTGTCAATGCTGTCAGTATCAACTCCGGCTTTTGATTCAAGGACTATTATATCCAGCCGAAAGAATCTCTATAAAAAGTTGCCGACCAACCAAAACCCAAAAGAGAATTTCATGGAACAAAGTTGGTAAATAGAATTTTGACTAATTTTCATTGACCAAACTAAAAATTAATATTTATTTACACACCTTTGTGGATTTCCAAATATAGCACTTAGATTACTTCACTCGCCCTAAAAAGTGATTTGACTCCCTTTCCTTCTCCCTAGTAACACTTCGCCAGTAACTCTGTGTTTTCTGTTTTGTAGGCTACAATTGTTTATCCTGTATATGTTTTGTTCTGTTTTAGTAAATTAAATATTTGTTTGTGATTTAGCTCTGTGTTGTGGTAAATCATTTTTTTTCCTTTGTTACAATTATCAACACGTAACACTAGAGATAATAAATACTATAAATAATGAAATCTACGCTTACACTCAAGCCACGTGACCTTCCGTACTTTTTAATGACAACCCATTTAAGCGCTTTTTTTATCAAAACATAATTACATTTTTTCATTAGTGGGTGTCATCGGATGGGTCCAAATTATACAATTTTCAAATCCCTAGACAATGACGAGCTAAGAATGAGAAGTACAAAGGTTGATGGTGCTGTTATTTATTTTTATAATTTTTTAAAAAGTGTAATGAAAAAGTGTTAAAATTTCGATTTAAAATTAAAGAAATGAGAAATAATTGTATTAAAAATTCAATTTTCATTGAAAAATTTTTTTGCTTTCAGAAAATATTGTCCATATTCATACGAACAAATAAAAACAAATAAAAGCGTTTGAGATTAAATAGTATATTTGTTTTTATTGAGTTTTGTATGTTACAATTCAGAGCTGATTTTCAGGTACTGAGTTTCTTAAAAAAAAAAAAAACAAAATATGATTTACATTCTTCAAAGCCTTGTGCTTTAAATATTGTAATCACTAAAACCCGATGGTATGGAATTTTTTGAGTTTTTCATAAAATTAGATATGGGGGTGTTAATAAAAATAAAAAAAAATATTTCTGCCATGACTTTAATAAAAAAAAACATATTCATAATAATTTCGATCATTTGTGAATATTTTCTGAAAGTTTCATTAACATCTGACAATTATTTTTATTTTTACAAAATTTTCCAAATTAATAGGTATAATACCAAAAAAACGCGCTAAAATTTATCTATGTTATTTACCTCCCTTTGTTGCGAAAAAGATAAACAAGGTTTTTTAAATCAAAATTTAGAATATTCTAAAAATATGGAAAAATTTTGAAAAATAATTAAAAAAAAATTTGGTCTATCCTCTTCATAAAAACATAAGCATTTTGACGATAAAATTTTGTTTTCGTCAATTTTGGCGTCTTTTTCATCAGACTATGCTCTATTTTTTCGCAATTTCGTGGAGGTACCTATGTTAACGTGATGTCTTTGAAAGCTGATTGATTAATGAATCAGTATTTATTTTTTAGTATTCTATTTAGTATATTATTAGGCTATCATTATTTACACTATTTGTATTCGGACTGTCGTCTTCATCTTTGTTGCTGCCACAACGTTTCGACGTCTTCATTATGTGCATAAAGATCTTCATAACCCCCAGCGAATTTTGAACTGAACCCTTTATTTAAACTACGGGAGTAGACTGTTCCTGTTTCACTGCCCACGTTTAAAGATATTGCCCATTAAATTGCTCAGTAAATTGCTCGCCCGTTAATCGCTCATCCGTTTCCACAATGTTCAAGTTCACGCTGCACAGCCCAGGGATTGAACTCGCAATTACTATGTCACCATATACACGAACAATTTAATCAGGTAGGTTATTCTACTGTAGCAGATTTTAATAATTCCCTTGTATTATATGGACAGATTGATCTTCTACAATGAGGCTGAGCACTTCGACGTGGTTTAAGTGTTATGTAGCTTGTCTCGCTACATCAATTATGAGTAGGGATTGCGATCCTCACTGTGTGCGCTATACCTTGGTCCTTCACACACATGCAAGCTAAACTTAGTAAATCGCAGGCCGCTTCGACGTGGTGTTGTGGTTAGCAAGCTTTTTCTCGCTACATCAATAACGACAGAATAGTGATTCTGATACTCACTGGGTGTTCAAGACATTTGATCTTGTCACACATGTAAGCTAGCGCTTAGAAAATCACTGTCTTGTTCCGGTTGTGTTGTGATATTTTCCAAGATTGTTTTGTGCTGTGTTATTGATATTTGACAAACGTTCTAGATAACAAAAAAAATTGGCTGATGAAAATACTAGAGAAAGGAAAAAGTTGATTTATATATATATATATATATATATATATATATATATAAAATCAAAACACAGACTGCAGTTAAAAAAAAAACAACAACACCATTTTAAAATAAAATATAAGAAAAAGATATTGAAATAATTTCCTAAGTGCCGTTAAAAAAATATAGCGGCTTTTTAAGCGCGGCTTAGATATGGCACAAGACCGAAAGTATGCGGTACCCAGTGAGGATCTTACTCACTACTCAGTCGTGACTAACCTAGCAAGACAAGCTTTCTAACTGTTACATCACGTCGAGGTGCTCACTGTCGGTAGAAATATATACATTTCATTAAGAACATCAAATCATATTAATTAAAATAGAATCACAGATCAATGCTTAACACAACCAAGTATTCAGAAAGTGATTTTTTATTAACAATGGCGGAAATAGAATAGAACTTGTAATGATAATAATAGCCGTTTCCTTTTATTGAAATTTGCCGAATTCAATGACTGAACTGCCAGTGCGACTGTCGGTGTAAATTTATATTAAAAATATTTCCTAGGATATTTTTCTCAAGTCCACTAAATGTTATCGCTCTTGGCAGAACTAATGGGGGTTTTCTTACTACCATTTTGTTTCAGGAAGTGTGGAACGTCAACATCTTTATTATGTAATTATTTCATTCACCCGCTCGCAATTTTAGTCTTTGCTGCTGATAAACTTATGCATGTGATATGGATTCTTTCATTGCCTGCAGTCCTTTTTGATTCCGTAGCGCCAGTCCACGAGGTTCGAGGAAGGATGGTTACCGCTAAAGCCTAGAGATTTCGTTCACTCGAAGTCATCTTGAGCCATTTATTTGAAAAAACAGTTTTTAGGAACACGTGGTAGAGGATGTTGAATTTTGGTTCAACATTATTCTTATCCAAACTGAAAACCCAATGACATACGCTGGCCTAGAGAGAAAAGCATAATCGTTGTTTTCAATAACGAGATTCGCCTGGGATGCGGCACAGAATGCTTAAATAATCAGTGTCTATGGCTTTACATTTATGTTTGTATATGGACTGGGTATACTCTACGAATAGATTTAATCCTGGGTATGACGATGAACTACATCCGCGTCCTGGGTAAGACGGTAAACTAAATCCGCGTCCTAGGTAAGACTATGTCCAACAGCAAGTCCTCTGATCAGGAGTTTTCGTGAACCACCTCAATTGCTGATGTTCCTAGGTCTACACTGGGTATCACCTGTTAGGACCCAGCTGTGGGTAAATAGTTAACTACCACAAACTCGGGTCAAAGTACTATGAAAGTGTAAAAATAGGTTTTAATACAAGAAATATTTTGTACAAATTATTACCAGCAAGATATTATTACCAGCTATACATTTTTGAAAAAAAAAATATTACCAGCCATACATTTTTTTAAAAATATTACCAGAGATATATTTTTTGAGGAATGATATAAACAGATATAGATTTGTGAAGGAAAAGAAAATTACTAAAATACATTTTTGAAGGAAAAAAATATTATCCATAAATACATTTTTGAAGGAAAAAAATATCACCAGAAATACATTTTTGAAGGAAATAAAATATCCCCAAAAATACATTTTTGAAGGAAAAAAAATATTACCAAAAATACATTTTTGAAGGAAAAAAATATCACCAGAAATACATTTTTGAAGGAAATAAAATATCCCCAAAAATACATTTTGAAGAAAAAAAATATCCCCAAAAATACATTTTTGAAGGAAAAAATATTACCAAAAAATACATTTTTGAAGGAAAAAATATCACCAGAAATACATTTTGAAGGAAATAAAATATCCCCAAAAATACATTTTTGAAGGAAAAAAAATATTACCAAAAATACATTTTTGAAGGAAAAAAATATCACCAGAAATACATTTTTGAAGGAAATAAAATATCCCCAAAAATACATTTTTGAAGGAAAAAAACAATTACCAAAAATACATTTTTGAAGGAAAAAGAGATTACCAGCAATACATTTTGGAAGGAAAATATTACCAGCAATAAAAATTGTCGGCATTGAATAACCCATTGTGGTTGATATGCCGTAAAACAAACGAATAGATTAAAACGAGTGCGACTTCTCATTGCATTCTTGTCATACACGTGATGAAAACTGAAAACTTTTCGATATTGGGATCCTCACCAGACATGTATGACATTGTGAACTCTTATCATTCCTTTGTAAGATCTAAACATTCAGTGGAGTCAGAACTTGGAAAACTGTTTCTAATGAACAAAAAGTGGAAGCTTTAGTGGTGTGGGCGTTGCTGCTGTGAGGTTAACATCTCAGATATAAAATTGTCTATTGGTGAGCTATGCAATTTTCTATATACCATCATTAATCACCTTATCAGAGCGAAAATATAATTGGATTACATTGTAGTTTGAGGGCTCAGTTAATACAATCTTCATGAGTACTTTCTCCATAATGACTCCAATTGAGAAAATTCTTGGCATGTAAATGTATGGATGGCTACGTTTTACTTTCCTTAGTGCATTAATGCACAATATACGCCAAATTTGAGGAATGTGCTACTAATTTCAGACATATTTGATGAAACTGAGAAAGTTATTCTTAGATTCAGGGAACTGGATAAGATGTTTTCAAGAGTTTAGACTCAATGTCAACTGATGCATTAATCAGGATTAGTATTCAAAAAAGAAATCTGAATTAAAATTTAAAATAAAAAACTACTTGTCGACTGAAGGCGCAACTCACTTGACTGAATTTCAATCATTTTGCTTTCTTTTTTGTTTTTGCTTAGGGGGCAGGTGGTTCTTAATCAAGTAACTATTTCTAGATATCTCTCAAACCAAGTGTGATGATCTTCTATCCAGCCATTAACACACTAATCGATTTTGAATTCCGAATAGTCTTTCTCTCGTTGCCAACAAATCTCTATTTAACCTGTGAGGTTCAGAACCTTAACCATTAATTAAAATATCGGGGAATGATTATTGCAGAACGCAGTTGACTAATTTGAGAAAAAACTTGAAGATCAGGAACAGGGATAAAACATCTTTCAAACAGGTTCCAAAGAACAATTTCGTACAATTTACGAAGCAAAATTCTTGGTTACAGGAAAGAACAGATCAAGTACACTAGTCAAAGCGTTTTCCACTATATGGCAACGATCCTTTCCTTTCAATTCTCGTCTCGTGTGTGTCAAATTTCTTCTCCGTTGTTTTCTTTCTCAGTCGGGGCGACCTAGATTCTTACAAAAGATTTTTGTCGACTCCGAAAATCAAATCAAATGGCTCCCTTCAATAATCTACAGGGAGGCTCCAAATACACTTCTCAGAATTTGGAGAGAAACCGTTGTATTGGTTTTGGATTAAAAACAAACGCAGCTGTTTTCCCACAAACCAAAATATACCAAAACTATTTTCGAAATTCAAAAATTAAGCAAGAGCAAAACGCAGCATCTTCTTTCTCTCTGAAAAAGAGACGATGCACGCTCAAGCTGCTGAAACGTCTTATCATTTCCTGATTTATTTTTATCTATTTTTGAAAAAAAATTGAAACAAAATAATATAGACAGAATTCTACATTTTTTTTTAAATTTATAACATGGGGTTTTTAGTAGGTTTCATGCGAATAACTTCTTATTATAGAAAAGATTAGGGAGGTAACTTGACAGCTGTGGATAAGTGACTGAAGACGAATGTTGACTTAAACGTTTATCATTAGACCCGACGAATTTTAAATGTTCGCTAAGTTATACCGTTAGAATATACAGTACCCACCGATGTGTGTTGTAGATATAGATTTCTATACAACACATATAGAAAGATATTACGGTCAGTGTCTTTTTATTAGTAAACGTTAATTACCAGCAGGTGATCACCATTGTTTTTAACAGAAGATTGGAACAGAGGCGCGAAATTTTCTTCCTTAATTTCAGATTTAAATTCAAGGATAGGAAACTGACAAGTAGTTTAGAAGTTATCCAGAATTGTAGGGAACATTTGTGAGGTGTTGAACAAGGATGAACCTTTACCACCAGTTCAGCCGGAAATTTCTATTTAACACAGTTACATTCACACGAATAGCATAAGCGAATAAGAAGCGAGAATTGTCATTATCATCTAGAAGAACTTTCCAGGCCTAGTGGGAATTACTGCCGAAATGAGTAGGGCGAAAGGAAGAGATATTATATCTTGGATGTCCGTATTAGTAATGAGGTCAAATGTTGGGAAAGACAACACTGTTATTTGTATTGCATCGAAAAGGAACTTTACTGACTGCGAAAACTTGAGAGGAGAGTTTTAATTTCTTATATATTGTAAATCATACTGAAGAAAAGATTCTGAATCGGAATAGGAGAAAAGTCGACAGCTTGAAGGACTTATAGGTAATATATATCGCAAAGATATGGCACAAAGTAGGACTTCATGCTAGACGGCATGATTAAAAAAATTAGCATTGATAAGGGCGTCCCAATAACTTAAACAGTTATAAAATCTCTCAACAAAAATGTGTTCTTCATGATGACGGTCGTCTTTGAGTCTAGAATCCAGAGGTTAGCAGTGAATATTTCGAAGACAGTAGGGAAGCGTAGTTCAGGTTAGCAGTGGATATCCCGGTAAAAGTAGCAGAGCGTAGTTCTGTAGTACTTCCTTCTGTTCCTCTTCGCCTGACACGCTGGCACTGGACATTCGGAGGGAGTAAACAAAATGGCCGCCTTTATACAGGACGGATTGAATATCTTACGTCTTCTGATTGGTTAACCTTCTATTGGTGGACTATAAAGTGAGTCAAGTCATTTGGGCTAGCTCACTAGTAGATACATATACACAAAAAACTACAGCAAAATGTCTTAATTAAAAAAAAAACTGAATATAGAGATATATAAGTTTACATAATTTTATATATCAACAAACAATATTTAGTAAAATATGACAAACTGAACGTTGCTTGTGTGTGTGTGTGTGTGTGTGTGTGTGTGTGTGTGTGATGTTCTATTTATTTTGTGTGTGCATTGTGGGATAATTTTTATCAATTCATTTCAGAAATAATACAAAATAGATTAATATCGACCAACTCACTTACAGACCTAAAAGATTTCTTGCTGAAATGCATTGATGAAAAAGCGATCCCACGATACACACACAAAATACTTAGAACATCGCATCACACAAAAAACCTTTCCAGTTTGTCATATTTTTCTAAATAAAAAATTGAAATAAATTAGAAAACAGTTATTTCATAGAAAAAATGTTTTTAAACCTGAACATGCCAATTAACTATCGGCATTAATCGAGAAGTGTTTACGTATGTCAAGATATAAAACACCTGCTTGTTGATAACAACGATATGACTTTTCGATTCAATTTTCCAGTTTTAATATATATTTGTACGCACGTATGAGCAGATAAAGAACTTTATAAACAATTAATTAATTTTCATTGTTCCAGAAGACATACATAGAAACTTTGAGCTTAAACACATGACTTAATTCTCATTGTATGTAAAGAGTGTTCCAATAACTTGGACCGATTTTAAATGTGAATTAACTATAAGCGGCTAATGATTTTTTCTTCTTATTTCAGATTTAACAATTTAAGTCTTTGGCAATTTCAACCATGGAAAGGTTAAGAATCATACAACGTATTGAAGTTATCGAAGCTTATTACGAAAATGCATGTCCAAACCGAAATGCATTTCGCGCACTTCGCGATTTTTTTGGTCAACATATTCAACCAACAGTGAGTGCAATTGGAAACGATGTAACATTATTGTGGAGAGGTTCAATTCCTGCGCGCGATGACGAATAGAGGGGGTCTGGATTTTTGGCCACATTCTCATGCACTGCAGGAATGTTTTCAGCTGAACGGCGTAAACGAGCACACAGTGGTGTTTTCACATCTGCCACCGACCCAGTTTCTTTGAATTTACGAACTATTTTTCCAATTGCACCCTTGAAACTTTAACACGTTGTTTGATTATTAATCGTTCCATGGTTGAAATTGTTAAAGACGTAAGTTGTTAAATCTTAAACTTAATTCACATTTAAAATCGGTCCAAGTTATTGGAACACCCTTTATAATGTCCCCTGACTCATCGGTTTCATTTACTTGGCTTCCCTCTGGGAAATGTTACAATCAAATGCTGTCTATAAGATTACATTGAAAAGAAACTCTAAAAGATAATTGCAATTATCATTGTAACATATGAATAGAAAATAGGTAGAATTATTCGATTCAATTTTAACTGTCGTCGCAGAAATATCACTTCTGTCACCAGTTCACTGAAATTATGTTTTATAAAAAAAAAGAAACATCTTCGAATTACTCATTATGAAAGAAGAATATCAGATCTAGGTCTCGTAAAAGGAAATAACACAATCTTTGAAAGATATTTGGCCTTGAGAAACAGAATTAGTAATCAATAATAAGAAAACAACAAATAATATATATCAATATTCAGTTAATATTGTTAAAGATCAAAACAATATAGAAATATTTGAAAACATTATTTTCTTGGGCAATATTTTGTTAATCATTTCAGCTAAAGCATGGCAACAAAGCCACTAAAACGCAAGAGGTTACTGGGTGTTAGAGGATATGTGCAAAAAAACATTAAGGAGAGAGAACATTAAAAGGAGATAACCACTGTCATTGTATTTAAATGTTTGAAGGTCAAAGTTAATTATTGTCCTCATCTTTGTCGCCATATTTATCACAACGTTTCGGCCGTTGTACGCTCCGGCCTTCTTCAGGTGGTTGGAATTTCGAACTGAACCCTTTATTTCGCTCACTGGGGTAGACTGTTCTAGACCCAAAGAATGTGAGTTCAATACCCGGATGTACTACAGTCACTTTCTCACAGACGCACCGTCGCCTCCCTCTGTCTGTTCTATAAATACTTTCATGGAAATTGCTCCGAGGAACTGCATTCGCTGGTTCCCAAACTTCATGAGTTCAAGCGCCCTACGAGGCTGGCATCCCGCTCTCACCCCTTCACTGTCGAAACTCCTAAATGTAGCCGTCTCTTCTACTCTAATAGCTTCATGTCTCGCACTTCTCGCCTGTGGAACTCTCTTCCCTTCTCCTGTTTCCCTGAGAGTTATAATCTCCAGCTATTCAAGTGTAATGTCAATCGACATCTCCAGTTGCCTTAATCTATCTACTACCCGCATCCTTTCTTCTATCACTCCTATCTGATCTTCCTATTTTCTGTAACCCCTTGCGTCCTAGTGGCTCCCCGCCTTGCTTGGGGTGAAATGCTTAAAAAAAAAAAAAAAAAACATAATACCTCATCTCAGAAATATAGTCAAAGTTAACTGGAAAGATAGAAAAGAGAGAAGAGCGAGAGAAGCATTGAAAGCATAGAACTTACGGTTACATGCAGCTAGTCTCACTGTAAACTGATGGGACCTATCTGCCAATCTAGTATTAGTTATTCATGAATTACCAATGCCAAAGAGGAAAGTTAATCAAAACAATTACAGTTAATATATCTATAGAAAAAAAACGCAGGGTTGCTATGTTACGGAGATGGAAAAGTGACTTAAATCGAGATGCCATGTCAGGACCAATAAATATGCAGAATCTTCTTTATATATTATCAAGAATTGTCGAGGAAATCTCAATACAAAAAAATAAACGGTGTAGTCTGAGGAAAGGAGCAAAAATACTTACCTTCAACCAGCACCGTCTCTGGACTCTGGATATTTTTCGAAAAACTATTTCCCTCCGCGACGTAGCTTAATCGTCTGATAACTTGCATCGAGTTACAAGAATACAAAAAAAAAAGGAAGAAAAAACATTTCCTTTATAACCAATTCAGGGATCATGTGATAACAAGTCACGAGACTCTGTAACTATAAACAAAATTAGTGAAAAGGTAACAGCTTTTAGTCAGCAAAAACCAACAACCCATGTAAGTAGGTTACTCCTTCCCTCGTGCGAACCGTCAATTTCTCCACAGAATCTCTAAATACATAGCTGAAACATCAGTCTAGATATGACAGCAATATTTGAATATATGGACGTATGGTAGACTTACAAATATGTAAGATAGATTCTGGTGAGAAGAATTGTCTAGCACAACACAAAGAACCAATTTTCCTAGCAGCAGACCTAGAAATCGATTTAAAATGATCCTTCCATAACATCAATGGAAAACGTTAGCCCGAGAAGTTGCAAGCAATAATTATCTTGAAGTTTACTATCAGCCATGTTGGTGGAAGACAAAAAGATTCGCGCAGACAATTAAAAGAGAGTAGTTTAGTTTTTTTTTGTTTTGTTTTTTTTTCGTTAAAATTAACAAGTCCTTTCTTGGCTCAGTCAATCACAATCACTTAATTGGGGTCCGTTTCAATAGCAGTTTTCAGGTTTACTTTGTCGGGTCGATCGGATTTGCTAGTAAGACAAGATTAAATGGTTATGTCGTTTACATAGATATCTAGTTGTGAACTTTGGGCGTTCGATTTGAATGTACGTTTGAGAATCATGGAAGATTGTAGTTTAAAGACAGTAAAATCGACCTTGCTAACCGAACGCTCCTCTGTGGCCCAATCGGTTAAGGCACGTCAGGCTATCTGACGGTTCTGTATAGGATACAGGTTCGATTCCTGTCGGAGGACGAATATTTTCTATGATAATTTCTCGGACATTCAGGCAGGTAAATGTTATTTAATACTGTTTATTATAAACAGAGGATTTACTTAAATATTTGTATCTATAAAAAGAATGTATAAACATAAAAATGTCTTAAAATATTATCATTGTCTATAATTATTACTTCCCCGAATGTTGTAAGCGGAATTTGGTGTGATAAAAATTAAAAAAACAACAGATATACACCTATTTCTTAAACTAAGATTATTTATTAAACAATTGCAGAACAAAAAAAATAATTAGAACTTTTAAAATCGATAGAGTTGTAAGTAATTGTATTACATTATGGTCAAAAGTTTAGAAAGAAATTTAGTTACGATTTCGTGTTGAAAATACCATTAGTTTCCCTATAGCGACTTCCCAACAGAAACATAAAATACAGATGAGCAAATGCTTAAATGTACAGTATACAAAACATCAAAAAACATCTCTTAATTTAATCAGTTCAAAATATATTAAAACTTCCATTAGATTTTTTAGACTTTCAGGCGACGAACGTATCACGTCTATTACCTTCTCTTTGTAATATCCGAAAAAAAACTATTGAAAGACGAAAGCGGTGAAAGGTTTACTCGGTATTTTCAATATGTCGTGATCCAAAATAACTCAGACATGATAAAAAATCCTGCTTGACGCCATTGTAAGACTTCCCATTTGAATCTAGTATTCTGCCATCTATCTTATTCTATCGAATGAAAACTTACGCCACGAACTGAGTAGTGATTTTTTATCAAATAACTTTGAATTTATACAAGCAGTCTTCTTTTATGTGCCGTGTCCCTTCAAGACGTGGGTGATCATGGCTCTCCACTTCATTCTATCCTTTGTAGTTCTCAAAATGTCTTGTCCTTTTGCTATTTCTCCCAAACCCTGTTCTCTCATCCACTTGTTTAAGCCATCTATGTCATGCGTTGCTTTCCCTTGTCTTTCTTTCCCTCCATCCTCCTTGTGAGTATCAGATTCTCCAAGACCTCCTTTCTCATTACGTTTCACATAAATTTTAGTTGCTTTGTTCCTGATGTTAAGTATAAGCTTCCTCCTAGTTTGCATCCTCTCCAAAACCTCATCGTTGCTCACATGTTCGGTCCAAAGTATCCTTAGCATTCTTCTGTAGAACCATACCTCCGTTGCCTCGAGTATGTTCTTCATATTTGAGGAGACTGTCCAACATTTGCTGTCGTAAAGGAGGAGAGATATCACGTGACAGTTCAGTACTCTTTTCTTTGTTACCAAAGAAATCCTCCTGTCTCTTAATACTCTGCCTAGCTTTTGGAATGCGTCTTTGACCATCCCAAAACCGCAGTACTGATTTACCTCTGTTTATAAAAGGCAGGATGAGTGTGTGCGTGTGTATAACGAATGCACGGTCGAATTATCGACGGATTTGCACCAAAATTGACATGCACATACTCCAAGTTAGCGGGAAGGTCAAGACCGACTTTGCATTTCCCAACTCCCATCGATAGTGGAAATAATGGATTTTTTCATGCTTCTACGGCAGTTTTCATGTAGTTTGCAGTCATTTTGTAATGGCCAGAGTGAGAGCCTATAGCTGGCTGTAACGAATAGGCAGCGTGATAGCCAACAGTTGACTGACACGAATGTTAACTAGCATGATAGCATGCAAAAAAAATCAATATCTACATTCGTCACAAGTAGGAAAAATTTAAATCTGCATGGCACTTTACTCCAATTGGCTCATTCGCTTGCTTAAACTCAACGTTGATTCTGATTCCGCAGAACTGGGTTGGATGTGAAAAAGCATTTGTTGTTAACATTCTTTTTTTCATTCGGTTTTTCCAGTTACGAGTCCTTTTTTTAAAGCTGATCGTTTTGTGTTCATTTTGTTTAGTTCTTTTTTTTGTAACAGATTTAATGTTTAGTATAGAGCTTAGAAAAAATTCGCAGTGTAAGATAGGTAAGAAGTAAGGCATGTAGCAACATCAGCACGACAAAGGGCACTCCTTTAAAGGCAAGGAAGGGCAAAAATATTTTAAGTCAAGTGATAGCGATTGCTGTATGTGTCGTACGATTTTTGAATCAAGCACGGGCAACGCCAGGCCATGCTGCTAGTATTATTCTAAATATGTATTTTCCACGCGGAGCTTGCCAATGCATCAAATCCTTATGTAGTCGAAAAAGGGATAAATATTTTCCTGAAGTAATCTGCAAGTCTATATTTATATATGTATGGAAAACTGTGTGATTAGTTGCCAAAACCGATATTCACTGATTTTTTGTCTGAATCTACTATATAATAATTATCGTTATGTATTTATTTATTTACTTTTTGCACATTGTAATAGCAAGAGAAATAAATCGACATAAATTATTAATTTAATGGGTGGTTATTTCCCTTAGTCCTTTTAATCTTACTTATTATAACACGCAGATTGTGTGTGTGTGTGTGTGTGTGTGTGTGTTTACGTTTATATATTGGATCGGATTTCCTACATTTTTCAACTGATTTCAACAAAAATTTACAGGACTACGTAAAATTACCTTGCGGTGATTCTGACAGCGCCCAAAATTGGAAAAACACAATGGTTTTTGCACGAAATCAATTTGAAAACATGATTCTGTCGCCAGAATGAAAGGGGAGCAACTCATATCGAGTTATACTTATTATAAAACCCAGGTTGTGTGTGTGTGTGTGTGTGTGTGTGTGTGTGTGTGTTCGTTTATATATGGGATCGGATTTCCTACATTTTTCAACCTATTTCAACAAAACTTCACATTTTTTTGGCAGGTAGTGTTTCTTATTGTCTTGCACACTTTCTTTATTTTTACATTCAGAATACTTTAAAATTCCATTTACAAGACAATTGTTTATAATAAAATTATTTTCAATCGATAGACTCTTAACGATTGAAAACAATGTTTTTCTTTGAGTTTAGGTTTGACCAATTCGTAAAAAAAAAAACTAATTAAGACATGCGCGTCCGTCAACCTTAAACAATAATCTTTGTAAATTTTATTTTTCAGTCTTTATGATAGTCGATACTTGATCTATCTCTTACTGTTACATCCCCGGACAACGCCGGGCTCTACTGCTAGTAAGCTATAAAAAAATAAATATTTAGCTTTATTTAGAGAAAATATGTTCTAGGGAAAATGAGTCGTTAAATGAAACCGTTCCTTCACCACTAACTAATATTTCATTTATTCATGCCTTTCTTGTTGTATCAGATAAGTTTGTCTACGAAGAACTCGTTTTTCTTCAACTTTAATTTGAGAGAGGCCTTGTCGTAGCTATATTTGTCGTTCTGTTGCGAATCTTTTTCGTTCACTATGTATTTCTAGTCAGTATTAAGCATAGAACAGTATCATAGAAAGATATTGATCAAAAACCGATTTATAGAATACCAACAGTAATCAGTATATTGTAGATAACATTGACCGTATAAAAAATATAAGGGGAACGGTATAATTAAACGTTTTAATGGCTACTGGGTTATTTATTATAATTTATGGGCCTACGCTTTATTTATTCTCAATACATGGTTTCAAAATGTGTGTTTCGATAGATCTCAGTATTAAAACTTTCTGACAATTGCTTTTATTTTTGGATTTATGGGTACACTAGTAATTAATAATTTATCGCATTGTTTCCTTCTGGCAACACTGTTCGATAATGTTCTCATTCAGAGCGTTCTACATCCAGCAGCAAGGCCTCTGACAAGGAAGTTTTGAAGAGCAAAGAACCACCTCTTAATTGCTTTTATTCCCAGGTCCACCCTGAGCCGGGTGGTAGCATCTGTTAGGGCCCTAGCTATGGCCAAATAGTGAACACCCAAATAGGATAAAAGAAATTAAAATATAAAAATAGATTAAAATAAACTAACACCAGTAGATTTTCATAGTAAAATGAAATTTAAAAAAATATTACCAGCAATGCATTTTTGAGAAAAAAAAATGTATTAGCAGCATACATTTAAAAAAAAAATTGCAGCAATAGATTTTTGAAAAAATATTACCAGCAATACATTTTCTTAATAAAGTTAGCAGAAATACATTTAAAAAAAAAATATATTACCAGAAATAGATTTTTGAAAACATTACCAGCATTTTTTTTAAATTACCAGCAATACATTAAAAAAAAAATATTGCTAGAAATACTTTTTCATAACAGAAATTATCAGCAATTCAGTTTTTAAAATATATTACCACCAACAGAATTTCGAAAAGAAAATATGGCCAGCAATACATTTTTGAAAAAACAATATTACCATCAATACATTTTTAAAGGAAAAATATTACCAGCTCTGCACTTCTGTAAAAAATATTATCAGCAATACATGTTTCTGAAAAAAATAGTGATGCAAGACATTTATGAAAAAAAAAAAATATTCATTTGAAACTATTTTAAAAAAAAAAAAACTTGTCGGCCTAAAATAACCCTTTGATTTACTGTAGAACAAAATAAACTAAACCAATCTTTTGATAAAAATTGAATTAAATAACCCACAAAAGTGTTGATATGCCGCTAAACAGAAACCAACCAACATCTGATTTGGACATCATCTGTCAAATATCCTCTCGTTTTTTCTTTTTCTGTCACTTGACTAGAATAAACATAATTTATGACCCTCTATCGTTTAATTTGATAAATAGGGCAATTTCGTGGTGGACAAATCAGAATTTAATATCTCATCTCGATTATATTCGATAGTCCTTTGACTAAAATACGATACGCGTCGTAGAAGTTACGCGGAAGACAGTAATGAAACTCAGATTTAAAAAAGGAAACCCAGAAGAAATGACTATTAACCGTAGATACAAATTTATAGTGACAAGCATAAATAAGCAGATGGGGAAATTGAACGCACTGCGTAGCTGAATAAAAGATGATGTTTCGGGTTTTTTTCTGTGGAAAAACCGAAAGCGAATAGGATACTGGTGGCTTCCAGAAATGAAACAACTTATTAACAGACTAACAGTATAACCCGTCTTTGACCGGGTCTTTCATTACTGGGAATTTTTGCCGTTCATTTGCAGCAGTTTAAGTTTAAAGTCAACACACCCGAGAATCAATATTAATAAAAACAATTTGGTGCACATTCCCAAATGAGGGCTTTAACAATATTGAATACTGAAAAGGGGCGTTGTTGCGTTCTCACTCTTCTTTCAACCTCACGTGCAGCAGCAGCTGAAGAGGCGTTGCTCCTTAGTCGTTGGATCCTTCGATCATCATTATCAGCCTCGCGCTCAGAAGCTTTCGGATGAAAACTGTGGAAACGGATAAACAACATCCGATCCCCCCAACACACACACAGAGATACATACACGTACATTTTGAGAATTATAGATATAGATAATATTATTGTAATAATTTAAAGTATTTATTTTTATTAAATTTTTTATGAAAGATATATATCCAAGAACAGATAGCAAATAGTAAAATGTTGCTGAGATTATAATGGAGAGGAAGTAGTGGAGAGCCATTGTCACCAACAATTTGGACTCAAAACCGACACTGAAGAATTATCTATCAAACAAAAAAAAAATCATCGAAATTGGATGAAAACTATGGAAACGCATAAACACGCACACACACACACATATATATATATATATATATATATATATATGAGTAGATAGGAAAATTACGACAGAAACAAAGAAATGAGTGTGGATATGCTGCATAATATCTAACCCCTACATGATAGTAAATGGTGAAGAGTCTCTTTACAAATTAGGAAGAGACTTGGATCAGCAGAGATGTTCTTCTGACAAATTCTGAGAATGCTTTGGACAAAGAAAGTGAGAAACAAATACATATAAAGAAAATAGGAACAATTACGACATTATCACCGACGTCCTGAAGTGACAACACATGAAAGAAGTATTCTCGTATTAGTTTAGTCCGAGTTTTCTGAATGGATTATGCACGTCTTCCTTTCGAGTTTTATCCTAAATTAGCAAGGATATGAATCTTTTGCTTCTGTCTCTCTGCGCTTCAAATCTAAACATTATTTGGGAGATTTATATGTCGAAAGAATGAATGAGCAAAATAGTCGTTAAAAAAAAACTCCTCCGTCAGTTTATACAATTTGATCGTCGTTTCTTTCATATAAGGTTGGTTATGTCACTAGTCTCGTAACCCATAAAGAAATTAATTGTACTGCAACCGTAGCAGAAATGCGTGAATCTAGGGCAAGATGGTTTGATAGAGGACATTCCTTCTTCCGCTGTCTTTGAATTTCGAGATTTCTTCTTAAACCAGCGAAAACCGAAACAAAAGTGTTAGGTCTGCTATGTTATATTTTAACCATTTCACTGCAAGCAAGGCGATAATGCCACTAAGATGCAAAGTGTTACTGGGTGTGAAAGAGAATGAGAAGACGTTAGAGAGGAGAAAAGGCAATAAAATAACGATTTGTGTTGTATTTAAACTTTAGAAGATTGTAAGTGACAGGAAAGTAAGAAGTCGGAAGTTTCACAAATTGTATATTGATAAGATGCATGGCATAAGCACTTTAGTACTAAAATATTCTGCCATCAAATAAAACCTTTATTTACTTCAAAGGGAAATTATAATGAACAATTTAGCTATATTATAATATAATATCTTATACAGTGCAATAGTCTTAGTGTGATTTTCATTAAACAATTCAAATTTTAAAAATTGTTTTATCATGTTTGCCCAACAGTATTATCGTGTTATATACACTTTTATCCGTTTTTTGCTTTTATTAATTATTATGTAAAAAAATCTGATTCATTGCGGAGCCTTTTTAAAATCTTTCAATTTTTTTCAGTTTTACTGATGGAACACATTAAAAAAAATAACTGCATATTTTACTTGTGTTGTTTAATTAAAATTCCGGTTTGAATATATTTTCTATTCAGTGTATTTCATACTGTCGAGAAAATTTCTACCCAAAGCAATCTAAAGACGGTTCAGGCCGAGGAAAAAGAAAGCAAGCGCTTACTTTCTTAAGTTGCGAAAGAACATTCATTTCCGCGAAGTAATATGACCGTCTAATAACTTGCATTAAATACTATGTGAGGAGCTATTTATTTGTACGATAGTAGAAAATGTGGCACACAAGGCCAAAAAGGGGATTGGGAAAAACTTCTGTTTTAATTCTAAACTTAGCTAGCCACAAACACTGACCCAAACATACCAACAATAGTCCTAACACCAAAACAACACATTCTCTCTTACCTTGCTTACAATATCCACCATAATACCTCAATGTCTCTGTGAATTCCTAACTAGTCTCCATGTGTGCATTTCTTTGACTGTGGGTGGATGGGAACAAAACAACAATTTTAAATAATATGTGAGTAAAAAAAGAAGAAAAACAATTCCTTTATAACTACTTCAAGAATCACGTGGTAATAAAGTCATGTGGCCGCTGTAACTATAAAAATGTTAGTAAAATCGTAACCACATTTAGTTAGTAATAAATAATCTAGGTACGTACATTACTTTATCCCTCTGTCTGAACAATCAAATTCTCCACAATACAAAAAAATATATATCTACTTTATTTGTATTTATTCTTGAAATAATAAAACATTTAAGTCAGTTTGTAAGCAAAATTGCAGAAATTAGGTATTTCTGTAAATTTCTTCAGGCGATCTTTACAAGTGAATGCTCAAACTTAGTAAAAGCTATGAATATAACTTTTGGCAGCAGTACTTACGCCATCAAACCCTAGTTTTTTTAAACTGTGTGCAGTGTTGAATTACCAAAGAATGTGAAAAATCAATCTGCCATAGTAATCCTATAATTTTAATAGTTTTTACATCTTCAAAGTTTAGGGCACTATTTACACTATTCGAACTAATGTCCTCACTTTTGTCGCCATGTTTATCACAACGCTCCGGCCTTCTTCAGGTGGTTGGAATGTCGAACTGAACCCTTTATTTCGCTCACTGGAGTAGACTGTTCTAGTTCCACGTGCCATGTCTAATGGATATCATTTAACTCCTGTTAATTCCCCCCCGAAAGTTCTCCACTGCCTTAAACAGGTATTAAACTCACACTGTTTGGTTCCTGTCACTCGATCAAACTAACGCTTTTATCTATTGACAGATGATCGAAATTATTATAAATATGTTTTTTTTATTAAAGTCATGGCAGAAATATGTCTTTATATTTATTACCCACCCCCTAATTAATTTTATGAAAACTCTAGAAATTCGATCGAGTCCACTTTAGTGATTACAATAGTTAAAAGCACAAGTATTTGAGGAATGCAAATTATGTTTTTTTTTTTTTTTATTGGACCCCCACCTGAAAATAGCTCTGAATTGTAACACACAAAACTCAATAAAACAAAGATATTATTTAATTTCAAATGCTTTTATTTGCTTTTAGTTGTTTTTATGAATATGGACAATGTTTTCTGAAAGAAAAATAATTTCGATGAAAAATGAATTTTTAATAAAATTATTTGTTATTTCTTTAATTATAATAAATTTTTACATTTAAGTTATTAAAATATTATAAAATTAGTTAAAATCTGCATCCGCTTTCGTAAGTGTTCTTATGAGATAGATCTTTTTTAGCGCGTTGTAAATTGGATCATTTTGACTAATCAGCAGACCCGCAGTAATTAAGAAATACAATTTTGTGTTTATAATCGGGCTGTAATTATAAAGTACGGAAGACCAACCAGAACACAATTAAGTTGCATTATTTGAATTAAGCATTGTTTTCCGCTGTTAAGTTAATTTGGTTTTCAATTTCAACTGAGAAGGGTACCTACAAGTGTCACTATCATCTTATGAAATTCATATCATCTTATTTTTATATTAATCTAAGTTATGGCATTTTTCCATAAAGTAACTATCAAAATTAATAATAAAATGAATGGAAATACAAATAACACAGTAAAATATAGTAAATGTACATAAAATTATAGCATTTTATGTACACTTCTGATAAAATTTCATAAGAAAGTTAACTATAAATTAATTCGATACCTTTCTTATGAAATTTAATCACACTCTTAACAGTGTTATTTTAATTTCTTTATAATATATTTTCCATAAAGCATCGTAAACGTAAAAGTGAAAACTAAGAACAAAAAAAATTAGAGCGCTGAAAGTTTTCCTTAAAAATAACGAGGTAAACAATTTGTTCACTTAAATGTAAATAACTTCACTTCTCTCCATCCGTAGAAAAAATTATCCTCACGTAATCCCTCAATATGTCATTCATACACCTATGAAGTGACATGAAAGTTTATGACCTGCATTGTTTTATTTTCAAATTACATCTTTTCGGCGCAGAATCTAAGTTAAGCTTGGTTCAAAATATTTTAAATAAACATTATAATTTCTGATTTTCTTAAAATAAGTTTTGAAAAAAATGATAATTGATTTTTAAAAGAATTTCAAACTGATATTTTCTTTTTTTTATAAAACGGAAAAAAAAATGGCTGCCATGATCGATTCTCTGCCAATTTTGCTGACTCAAAAAAAAAATTCGGACGTGCTAGGAACGATTAAAAAATGTAAAAAATACCCTCAAAAATACTTTGATCTTTCATCTGAATAATAGCACAAACATTTAGACGATAAAATTTTGTTTTCGTTAAGTTTGGCGTCTTTTTCCTTATGCATTGCTCTTTTTTAGCGATCTAGTGAAGGTACTTAATTTTATATATCAACAAACCGTATTTAGAAAAATATGATAAACTGGAAAAGTTTTTGTGCATGAGGTGATGTTCTAAGTATTTTGTGTGCACATTGTGGTATCACTTTTTCATCAGTTCATTTTTGAAATAATACAAAAAGGTATTAATATCGACCAATTCACTTAGAAAATCTTAAAGATTTCTTGCTGAAATGCATTAATGAAAACGTGATCCCACGATACACACATACAGAATACTTAGAACATCAATTCACGCAAAAAAAACCTTTCCACTTTGTCATATTTTTCTAAATAAAAAAACTGAAATAAATTAGAAAACAGTTATTTCATAGACAAAATGTTTTTAAAGCTGAAGATGCCAATTAATTATCGGCATTAACCGAGAAGTGTTTACGTTTGGCAGATAATAAAACACCTGCTTGTTGATAACAACGATATGACTTTTCGATTGTGTTACAATTTTAATATATATTTGTACGCACGTATAAAAAGATAACGAACTTTATAAACAATTAATTAATTTTCAGTTCTCCAGCAGATATACATAGAAACTTTGAGCTTAAACAGATGAATTAATTCTCACTATGTAAATCGTGTCCAATAACTTGGACCGATTTTAAACGTGAATTAATTTTAAGCGTCTAATGAGATTTTTTTTTCTTTCAGATTTAACAACTTATGTCTTTGGCAATTTCAACCACGGAAAGATTAACAATCAAACAACGTATTAAAGTTATGGAAGCCTATTACGAAAATGGACGTTCAAACAGAAATGCAAATTTCTTGTTTTTTTTTGGTCAACATAATCGACTAACTGAGAGTGCAATTGGAAACTATGTAACATTGTTGTGGAGAGGTTCAATTCCCGATGACGAATAGAGGCAATGTTTTCAGCTGAACTTCGTAAGCGAACACTTGATGGTGTTTTCACATCTGTCACCGACCCAGTTTGTTTGAATTTACAAAGATTTTTTCAATTGCGCTCTTGAAACTTTAGGCTCCGATAACTTTAACACGTTGTTTGATTGTTAATCTTTCTATGGTTGAAATCGCCAAAGACTTAAGTTATTAAATCTGAAAGAAAAAGAAAAAAAATCATTAGCCGCTTAAAGTTAATTCACATTTAAAATCTATCCAAGTTATTGGAACACTCTTATATTTTTAGATATAAAGAGTATAACAGTGTATGTATCTGTATGTAGAGAACTTTTTGTTAGCCTTCTATTATATATAGTAAATTAAGTCTGCGAAATGTTTCTCTTTTGATAAATATTCTGTGAAAAAGAAATTTACTTTAGCTTCCAAATGATGGAAAATTATATTATTTATCGATGGTAAAATCTTAACGAGAACTGGGGGAAAAAGAATATTTTTCTTGTTCGGTAACAAGAGAGAATGGAACTAATTGATAATTCCATAGACATTACATTTCGTCAATACGATTTTATAGATAATAAGCAGTTAGCAGATGAGAAAACTTTTTAAATTACAAAAAAGAAGATTAGATATTACGAATTATAGGGAAATGCCTAGTGAATAAATAAGTTGCTATTTCATTCAATAATTTTTAGAAAAGAGAACATTTTCTTAAACTAAAATGATCTTTTTTCTTCATTGACTAATTGCTCCACTCGGAACGGAAAAATACTATGGATTGAGGCAGACGGAGTTTAAAAATGTTTCACTGCAAAGAAATGTAATGACTTCAGCTGTAAGTTTATTTGGTTCGCTCAGAATTAATGAGAAGAATTTCAGTTGCTCAGATGTAGATAATGGCTTGTCAGCAAGACTGATTTCTATTTCTTATGATTAGTGGAAATAATATACGCATAAAAGGGTAGATAAATGAAAAGAAAGAGCAGCTCGCATTATAAAACTGACAAAATCGATGAAGACCTTTAAATAGAAAAATACTTATATATTAAAACAGATAAAATAAAAGTAGATGTTGAGATATCGACAGATTGAAAATGAAGAAAACTCAAAAGCCGTAAGTTATATGCTAACATATTTTTCTCGTACTTCCTGCTTGTGAAAATCCTTTCCGACGCCATGCTTTCTAGTCCAATTTAATCTGCAAAAAATTAAATGCAATACCAATTGCTATCTACTGCTCTCCTGGTTGTTCTTTTTCTTTTCGCTCATTATTAATGTTTCTGTATCTAATTCTTCCACATTCTGTAAACCCTTGTGTCTTAGTGGCTTTACAGCCTTATATGGGGTGATAGCGATTAAAAAAAATCTTATCAGGAAGAGGTTCAAACTGCAGACTTACTAAACTATATACATACCTATAGTGATTTTCTAAGCGTAGCTTAGATGTGACACAAGGCCGAAAGTATGGGGCACCCAGTGAGGATCGAACTCACGACTCAGTTGTAATTGTTCTAGCGAGACAAGTTTGCTAACCATTACACCGCCTCAGGGAGCCCAATATACATACCTATACAGAGATACAGGGTACGATAGGTAAATTGTTGCCATTTTATATATTGTTTTCTCTTCTCTTTTTCTGCTTATTATTAACATTTCTGTCCCTAATTCTTCCACACCCTGTAATCCCTTGTATTTTAATGGCTTTACTATCTTGCATCGGGTGATATCGATTAAGTCAATAAATAAACAAAACCAAGCAAAGATAAATTCATTAGGCTTTAATACTAAAATTCACCCAATATATATCCACCCATGCTATAAAGTTAATGATGTGTTAAGTTTAAAACTCTAAGTTTACTACAAAAATTTGTCCTACGTGCCAGTGGACTAGTTGGTAAACTCTTTGCATATTTTTTTTAATCTGGCAAATGTGGCTTCACTGTGTCGTCTTTTTTATAAATATTTTCATGGCATCTGCTCTGGCGGGCTATTTTCATTGGTGCCCCGACTGCATAGATTTATGCGTGCTATTAGGTTGACAACTCGGTCCCACCTTTTTAGTGTCGAAACAGTTAAATGTAACTGCCTCTCTTACTCCAACAGCTTCTTCTCTCGCCCTTCCTAGCAGTGAAACTCCCTTCCTCTTACTTGCTTCCCTGATAACTATAAGCTTCAAAAGTTTAGGTGTAATGTCAATCGAAATCTTCTGATGGCTTCACCCCCATTCTTCATTTTTTATCCTTCTCCGTTTTCTTTTTTATCCTCTCCTTGACACCCCACACCTATACCCAGTCTTTTCCTTACTTTCACACTCTGTAGCCCCTTGCGTACTAGTGGCACGCCCGTCTGGTTTGGGGTAAAATGCTTAAAAAATAGTACTAGTTGCGAGTTGAATCATTTGTTCGAGCAGTATGTACTTGTACTCAGTATCCTTCGACATGAGCAGTGGAACGATAAGATTAAAAAGTGGTTCACTTAAAGATGACGCACATCGATTTACACCTGAAGAAAACTGGGGAACATGTGATGAAACGTCGTGATAACAACAAGAAAGATGAGGAAAATAATGGAATAACTAAAGAGTACTAAATAAAAATAACAACTAAACGATATCCCTAGATATGAACAGAGGAACAAGAACAGTTTAACCCCATAAATTAAATAAAGGGTTCAGTTCGGAACTTTCTATAGGTTACCTAGATCAATATACTCCCGAGGAAGGACGGAGAGCACGCCGGCCGAAACGTTGTGTTTACAACAACACAGTTGCAAACAATAGTCCAAATATAAATAGTGTAAATGATTCATGACGTGTTTTTCAATTGAAAATGTGTGCGATAAGAAGTGAAGATTATCAAGAAATGGAGGATGTTGGGGCGCACCCACCTTCTGACTGATAATGGACTGATCCCTCTACGATATAAGTCAGTGCTAGAGAGAGTAGTTGCGTTGGGTGAAGGATCAGGTTCAGCGACAGCAGTTGAGATCAGGTTACTATTACATACCGTTGGACTGTAGACTTTTGCTATTGTTACTTACTGACCGGCGTTCCTTATTACTAATCACTCTGTTGTTAATTACGTCTTACAAATATACCAGTATTTATCTCTACAACTATGTTTGTCTTTATTCGAATACACACACGCGGGGAACACTTCCAACAACTCAACAGAGGATAAACAGGAGGATAGAAAAGTAGGATAGATTATCTCTTATCATGAAGAGGTTAATTGTTCAGGGAAACACCTACGCATAAGTCTCTTGCATAAATTACAAGTTCATTGGAAAAACTTGACATTTTCATCTTATCTTTGGAACACGGAGGGATTCGATTCTGGGAACTTATTATGGTGTGTCCGAGATGTAAAGGTCTGAACTGGTTCAAATAGGGAATGGAGCTTAACTAGACATTTGTTATAGAAATAGTAGGAGTTTGCTTACAACGTTACGACTTTGAGAAAATTGGTTAATATGTAGTCTATCGTAAGATAGCGTAAAAAAAATGTTGAAATCTATCAGTCAATGGAACATCATTAATTAACCCGACAGAATAAATAAACCGTTTAAAGTGATACAATCCGTCGAGGCTCTTCGTGACCGAGTCAATGTAAATCACGTCGGATCTAACAGTTTCTCCTACAAATAAGGATACACTAAAAATAAAGTTTCAGTTGGTAACACACACATATATATATATATATATATATATATATATATATATATATATATATATATATATATGCCATCAAACAAAATTAGTTATGAACACGGGCCACAATGTGCTGACCGTATTTGTGAAATAATAAAAAAGTTCCGATCACTCTATAAACATAACATAATAAAAAAAAATCTACAAGTTCTGTTAAAAAATAACCTCATTGATAATGGCTAAAGTTCTAATATATCCGATAGATTATGGCTAATGTTCTATATATCCCACGGAATCCGGCTTGAATAGCCGAAGTCCCTCGGATATATACAACATTTCTATAATTTTAAACACTTTATGCCAGTAAAGAAAAGACTCATACAAACGCATAAAAAAATAAATAAAAAACTTAATCGGAATATCTTCACTTTAATGAAATTTGTATGCAAAAGAGATTGCCAAATACACAATTATACATACATATACATATATATATATATTTCACTCGAGATCCAATTTTGGCCAAACGTGACACATATATTGTAAATGTATAAGTTTTTAGCGTAAAAAACCGATAATCTTTAAAAAGTCAATAATCGATAAAGCCTATCAAAAATCGATAAATTCATTTTTCCTCCGATTAGTTCAAACTCGGTATGTAGGTTACTTACATCATGATGAGCTCAACGATAACTCATTTGTATTTCTACGCCACTGCGTTTAGCGAAAAGACTGCGAAAAATGAAAAATCGATTTCAACACCAAGTTTAGACTAAAATCTCCCTTAATCTTCAAGTAATCTACTATAAACTTCTCCACTTATAGCCAACAATAAGTTGATTGTTTAACAGTCATTCAACTTCATAATTCAGTCCACCCAGGTAGTGAAGACCCGCGTAAATAGCGAAAAATGGCGATTTTTACGGCTTTCTTTCTTATTTTTCGTTGATCTTTCAAACAATTTTCATTAAACTTAATGATTAGTTTATAAATATATCCTCTTTTACATCACTGACAAATTGAATTTCAAAAACTCCAAAATAATTGTGGTCTGAAGTGGGTCTTCATGTTGCCTGTTTTACCCCTTCATGTCCTCGGCTAAGTTCGATTGAATAAATACAGACTACTTCTGTTATATCAGTAACTGCATTAATTCAAAATGTTTTTTTTAATGAAAGTACTTTAAAGCAATTGAAAATAGATTCTGTTACATCTAAACATGATTCTTTTTTTGCTCCATTCTAATTGAACGCTTTTTTCTGATCGGCTAGCTGGATATGGCTGCTAGTATATATATATATATATATATATATATATATATATATATATATATATATACAGTTAAATTCCTAGATCAATTCCGTGGACAAGTCAAATTAGTATAAGATGACAACTGGAAAAAAATTTAATTTTTGCCGACGCGTTTCGTCTTCCGACTTTTTCAAGAAATGTTTTTGTTGTTATACTTAAATTACAAAATCCAAATTTAATAAAGAGAGACGCTTCTGTGTAAGTCTCTTTCAGGTTAATATAAATTTCTTTTATACTAAGAGATTTTCCCAGTTGTCATCTTTTAACAATTTGCCTTGTCCACATAACTGATCTGGAAATTTAATTATATTGTCGACATGGAAAGACAAAAAACTCTCAGTACAAAGGAAATTTACATTAACCAGAAAACGTCTCTTTTAATTTAATGTTCAATTTTGAAAAAGAAAGGAAAGATCATACATACATATTTATACTTGATCTTTGATTAACATTTTTTTTTTAAATTTGTAAAAAATAACGTATAGTCTATTAGTTATTAGTTGTAGAAAAGTACTTTAAATTTTTTTTTTCAATATTAAAAATATAACTTACTCGTATTCAGGCGACCCCTTTAAGAAATCTTTGTGTATAAAATTATAAATTAAGCGGCCAAATATAAATGCTAAAAACGTTTTATCATTGAAATTACAGACGACACGCGAAAAACGGATGCCATTGTTTATGAGCAGGAACCCCTACCCCACCTTAACTTAACTTGATTTTGAAAGCAACCTATATTTGATACATAAGTTGTCTAGGAAAATTAAAATCCAAACACCCCTTATCAAAATGACTGAATTTTTCAGTAACAATTTAAAATACTAAAATTTTCTGTGCTTATAAGTGAAATAAACTTCTTAATCGGTTATTCCAAAAATCGCTTGAAAATGGAACGGAGTTATGGATTTTAAATTTAATTTTATAATTAAATTTGAAAGTTTAGTCTCTGTTTTGAAACATGGTAATACCTGTGTAGCGATGGGAACATATTTTAAAATAGAAAATAAATAATTATAATCTATCTATCTATCTATCTATCTATCTCTCTCTCTCTCTCTATATATATATATATATATATATATATATATATATATATATATATATGAGATAGAGATAAAGAGAGAGAGAGAGAGAGAGAGAGAGGAACACGTAGAAGAAATTAGAACCTTCAAATTTTTTTCTGTTCCCCAACGAAATATGTCGCCTTGCATATTCCAGATAGAAGAAGGACGCCGGCCCTGTTTACTATTTTTTTTATTATAAAAGGATTAATGTCACAAGAATTCCGGGATTACAGGGATTGAAATTGAAAAAAAATAAAAATAAAAATAAAATAGAGAGGATTGAGGAAAGGACAAAAAAAAAAGCAAACATGGTTCAAGAAGATAATAAATGACAGAGACTGACGTTGCATTTAAAATATTGAAGATTGTAGTTATCAGGGAAGCAAGAAATCGGAAGGGAGTTACACGGATAGGAAGTGCGAGAAATTAAACTGTTACAGTAGAAGTGGTGGTTATATCTAACTAGTTCAATATTAAAACGGTGATATCTAGTTACCAATATAGCAGCACGTTTAAATTAATACAGACGGCGTACCAAGGAAAATAAAAACTTCATCAGGTCAGTTGCCACGAATAAATTCGTAGAATTGAAGCCACGTCACATTGGTGAGAAAGTGACTGAAGCTGAGATGCCTTTTTAGGATCGATTACATTACACACGCAAATTTGGTTTGTTTTGGTTTGGTTCACAACAAATTAATCTTAATGTATTCTTTAATGACGAAGACATTTTTTTATTGCTGGTAGTACATTTTTTTTTTAAATGTATTGGTGGTAATATTTTTCCAAAAATGTATTACTGGTTATTTTTTTTTATTATTTTTTTTTTCAAAAATATATTGCTGGTAATAATTTCTCCAAAAAAGTATTGCTGGTATTAAAACCCATTTTTATACTTTCATTATGTTTTGACGACTTTTGGTGGGTTAACTATTTACCCATAGCAGGGGACCTCCCCAACAGGTGCTAACACCCCGGATCAGGTTGGACCTGGGAAAACCAAAAATTAAGAGGTGGTTCCACACTCCTCAAAACCTGATCAAAGGTCTTACTGTCGGATGTATTTTATCGTCTTACCCAGGACGCCGCTAATTTGGATTTTGTAAAGAATCTCGAGGTGTGATCACCAATCCAGATATGGCAACACTTATTCAATGCTTGGACAAATGGTAGATTTATGTTCAAGATGGGCGCTGACGAGAAAAATTTTCTGGGACGACATAGTGAACCAAAGTTCATTGCAGGAGACGCAGTAATTAATTCGATATAGTCCCGCTACCTCATGTCAGTCAAAACACCAAGGCATATGTATTTCTCTCCTGGAGTTTATCATCAGCCATACTGATGGTAAGCAGAAAAGGTTCTCTGTAGTGATTAAATGAAAGTATCAGGTCATCCCATAAGTTCTGTCCGAATTTTACCCTTTTTTAAAAAAATGAATGAAATTTAAAGAGTATTTTATAATGTCTAATGGAGCTGAACATTATTTTCATGTTTAGATGCATCTAAACTGATCAAATTTTATTTCAGAGAACAATAAAATTAAATTTTGTTTGATTAAAACTCTGCTAACATGGAAGTACCCAAGAATCATTTGAGGCACATATTGCTTTATGAGTTCAAGAAAGGAAACTCAGCAGGCGAACCGTCTAGAAACATTTACTCAGTTTATGGAGAGGAATGTGTGAATGAAAGAACTTGCAGATTTGGAGATTTCACCCTTGAAGATGAAGATCGAACCGGACGTCCAGTTGAGTTTGATGAAAAGCTTCTTGAAGCAGCCCTTGAAGAAAATCCTGCTTTATCAGTTGATGAATTGGTAGTGGCTCTCAGTTCAAACCATACAACTGTTCATCGTCATCTTCAAAAACTTGGAAAAGTTCCTAAACTTGGAAAGTGGGTGCCTCATGAATTGTCTGAAAACAACCTCAAATCCCGAGTTGACATCTGCTCTTCTCTCCATTCTCGCCAACCTGTTTCACCTTTTTTGGATAGTCTTGTGACTGGTGACAAAAAATGAATCTTTTATCGAAATGTTAAGCATCGTAGACAGTGGCTTGGTAAAGGAGAAGGACCCCAGCCACAGACGAGAAGGGAACTTCATAGACGAAAGGTTCTTCTTTAAATCTGGTTGGATCTCCAAGGAATAATCCACTTTGAATTCTTTCCATCTAATGCAACAATTAATGCTCAAATATACTGTCAGCAATTAGAGCGTTTGAATCAAGCTTTGAGGGAAAAAAGACATGTTCTAGTGAATCGAAAAGAGGTGATGTTTCATCAGGACAATGCGCGACCCCACACAGCAAGAATCACGTCACAAAAGATCGAAGAACTTGGTTGGGAGAAAATTCCTCATCCACTTTATTCTATCGATCTTGCTCCTTCAGACTACCATTTGTTTCGTAGCTTACAGAAACATTTGGAAGAAACAGCTTTTGTAACGCAGGAAGAGTTTAAAACTGACATTTGTGAGTTCTTCGAATCAAAGCCAAAAGAATTTTACAGTAATGGAATTAGTAAGCTTGTTAACAGATGGAAGGATGTTATAGATAATCAGGGAAAATACATTGTTGATTGAATCTGTAATTAAAAGTAACATTTGGTCACTTGTTTTCTTTATTCAAAATTCGGACAGAACTTATGGGTTCACCTGATAGATTTGCATTGGAGGCGTAAAAATTTACAAGCCATTTCTTGCTCCAGTTATCCACTGATTGGAGGTCATTTTCAATAGCAGTTGCCAGGTTTACTTTCTCGAGTCGGTCGAATTTGCTACTAAGACGGGAGCAAATGGTTGTGTCATTTGAATAAATTCCTATTTGTTAACCGTAATCATCCGGGAGTTCATTGATGAAGACTAGTAACAGTGTAGGCCCAAGAATACACTCGTCGCCTCACCTTAATATATAATGACCTCCATTAAACAATTTGTTAGGATTAAGCTAAATATCCGTTACGTGACGCCATAGCCTTTGAGCTTCCGTAGAAGGTCAGCATGAGAAACCCTGTTGAATGCTTTCAAGATATCTAGAGTCACAGGAGGAGATTCACCATTTTGTCTAAAGCTTGACAGGCAAATTCAGTAATGGCCGTTAACATGTCAGCGATAAACCTGGCGAAACGGAAATCATATTGTTTGTCTGAAAGGAGATCGTACGAAGAAAGAAGCTTAAGCAATTCGGCATCGATTAGAACCAGGAGTACTTAGCCGATAAATGGTATAATACTATCATTATATATATATATATATATATATATATATATATAGCTACATGTTTTCCATAAAATCTCTCTGCGTTCAATCTGTGGAATTAAGCTTCAAGATAGGACATCTAACGTAGACCTGTTTAACAGGTGTAATATTGGAGGAATCAAGACTTTTATTATACAGTCTCAGTTACGGTGGACTGATCATGTCTTGAGAATGTCTGATGACAGGATACGCAAGATCCTAATGTACAGCCAGTTCGATCAGGGCTACTGGAATGTAGGAGGCCCATGTCTAAGATACAAAAACAAGCTGAAAAGCAACTTGTCAGCAGTCAATATACGACGTAACACCATTGAGCGCTTAGCTTTGGAACGGGTAGAATAGAGATCAACGTGTTTTAGTGGACTCAGCAATTTTCAATCTGCTTGTCTGAATCATCTTCAAGAATCGAGGGCAAGATCTAAAAGCTCAGCCTATCTAACAGTGATCTCCTTTCACAATCCTCACACTTGCTCCATATGTTGCCTCCTTTGTAAATCACTAGCGGGTCTTAAATGCCCCTTAAGATTATCGCACAAAATTTCATAACTTAATCAATAAGCTGTCCGATTCTCATACGTCGAAACCGACAGGAGATTCCATTGTTTTATTATATATATATATATATATATATATATATATATATATATATATATATATTAAATTTATTTAATAATTTGACTTTAGTAACTATTTCACTAATATTATTTTAATTATTATTTGTATGTTACTTATTCTTTAATTTTAGATGTTACCATTTTACTTACTATTCCGTAAAACGTTTTTTATTAAAATAAAAATAAAAATAATTTTTATTTTCCTTTAAGTAATTTTCCTCGTAGAAACTAGATGTTAATATTTTAAAATATAGTCACGGTCATTTTAACTCCAGTCTGTATCCAGATTCTTCGTAGCTGGCCGGGTCTTCGCATTTGGAAGTGGTGGAGTGGTGCTACTGTACGTGTCTTTACCTGTGGAGTTTTATGGGGACTGAGGTCCCGCTGTCCGGAGCTTCTTTTTTTTTAACCGGACGACGTTTATCGGATATTTTTGCTCATTTTAACTACTTTTATGTTTTTTCCTTTCACGAAAAACAGGAAATATTTTAAGAGGATGAGAAAAGCCACCCAAAAACAGAAATTTTTAAACAGATACAGAACAATGAAAAACAACTTTACGAAGCCAATATTACGAAGAAACAAGAAAAAAAGACCGAACAAAAATGGCTTAACGAAGGTGTTTTGAGGCAAAGAATCTTGCACAAATTAAAACAAAGTCCTTCTTTCAAAGAAGGAAAGCAAACTAAAGAATTAAAAAAAGGGAATAAAAAGACAAGCGAAAAATGAAAAAGTTTGATGTGAAAAATAAATAGAATAAATTTGCTGAAACAGCGCAATTAACTAAAAAGGTTTCCCTTTTTTTAAAATTATACCCAACAAAATAAACAAATTATGAAATAAATAGTACAGCAGACAAATATTAAAAAGAGACACGTGTAAAAATTATTATTTTTTTTTTTTTTTACCAATTAAACAAAATGGTCGACGTAACACAAAAGGAAAACAGAAGAAATGAAAAAAAAAAGATGAAATGAAAAGAAAAAGTTACACTAAAAGTAACTTGGTTTGTAGCTGAGCGGAAATGAGTAAAAAGTAACCATAGGGCACAAAAATAACACGTAGCAAATGAAAATCAAAAAGATTAAGAAAGAGAATATATAGAAAAAAATATAATAAAAATTAAGTTTACGGACGAGGGCTGAAAAAAAAAAAAAATGAAAATGAAAATACAATATAGACAAAAAAAATTAATCAGTAAACTAGTGCAACTAGATGATACAATAGCAACACACATAAAAAAGGGGGTGAGTGAAAAAGTAAATAGCCCCCACCTAAAAATAAACAGTCATTAAAAACATAAAAAAACATAAGGTATAAACTTAACGTGAAATGTAACAGTTCTTCAAACACACAACATGTGAGTTACAATCTATTCACGACATAAACACTACGTGCGTGTGGCGAAACTTGAATAAGTCTGAGTATGCTTTAACGAACTCTGGATTAGATCCAACGAACTTTAATTGACTCACTTTCAATTCCTTATTTAAGGCGTCTTGCATAGTTCACTTGTTGTACCGGGGGTATCTTATTTACTCAACAACAATATCGTTTTCCCATACATATATATATATATATATATATATATATATATATATATATATATATATTAATGCCATCGCAATAAAGCAAAAAAAAAAAAAGATTACTTAAGCTTAACATAAAACTTGTTACAATTTATAAAGCAATAAAAGAAGATAATACAAAACAATAATAATAATAATATTAAAAATTGAAGGAGGAGTCAGCTTTAGAGCCTGTAATAATTGCCATAAGGAATACATAGGTGAAACCTTGAAGAATTCAAATACAAGATCATATGAACACAAAAGGGATATTTTACAAAATACCACACTAAATGTATTAGTTTTTCGTGGCAATGACCCTGCATATAACTGAAATTTAAAACAGGCTATTTTTATTAAAAGAACAAGCGTATAGAAAGTGGTTAAACATGTAGACAATTCACAGTACTTTTGCATCGAGGTCCTACAACGTTTCACCTTCAATCTTCATCTTTTTTTCAATGTGTGGTACTTAATATCAAAAGCTATAAAATAAGAACAAATGGAAAAACAAAGAAAAATAAATTTGCTAGACTATATACCCGAACACAACATTAAATTTAAAATTTCAGCCTCACCTCTCTTTTGTGTACATGTGTAGTTATATCAACAGAAATATCACTTTAGTCAGATGTTGTCGAAAGGATGAAACATACCAAACGGTTAACATTTCCACTTTCTCACTAATTTTCCATATATATATATATATATATATATATATATATATATATATATGCCGTCATCCACAGACGTACTGATTTGCTGTATCACAGCTCCACAGTGTGGATAGACATCCGATCTATTCAAGTCGGGACCGACTCGACCGATTTGGTGTCAGTCAGAGATTCTAATAAACGCTCGGCAGAAAGAAAGGCAAATTTGTTTTTTTCACACGCCAGTGACATAGAGAACTCAATCCGTAGGGATATATATATATATATATATATATATATATATATATATATATATATAAAGGGAACATTGAAGTTAACACTCAGTCGACAAGCTGTTTCATGTTAAACGCAATCGTCATTGCGTCTAGCTTGAAACAGCCTGTCGAGTGAGTGTTGACTTCAATGTTTTACTTTTATATTTCCATACGCTCGATCTCTAATATTGAGCACTTTATTCCATAAATATAGCACACCTTAAAAATATATTTCTTCATTCATATATATATATATATATATATAGATATAGATATAGATATAAACAGAATGCGAAATATACATAAATAAGTAGACATATAGATAAATATGAACAGACTGAGATAGATGCATAGATAGATAGATATGAACAGAACGCGATATATAGATAAATAGGTAGATATATAGATACATAAATATGAATAGGCTGCGATAGATAGATAGATAGAAAGCACACATTATGATTTTCCATATTTTCACAATTTTTAAAATCATTTAATAGCTTGTCTCCGATCAGATTAATATGGAAGTTCGAAGTTTGCGAATTCCTCATCTGAAAATTATCGGTAGCCTCCACCTACCCCATCTTATGCAGCTCTTCTTAAATAATCCTTATTAAAGAAAAGAAGTCAGTCTTTATATGCATTATAATAATTATTAGTTAATTCAGCTCTAAAAATAAAATCTTCACTGTAATTCCAGGCTATAATCCGAGATTTTCCGCACCAAATCCTTGAAAGATCACGCTGTCATGGTAGTTCAAATAAAAATGTTATTTTTAAAGTAGCCAAGTACAAATTTCAGTCCAATCACCTGCGAAATAATGGCGTCTTTGTAGAAAATTATGAAACGACAGTTTTTAAATCTGCCTGCGGCTACAATTTTAATTTTTCCGGATTTGGATTCCGGACATCACTGGATAATAAACGATGTTTTTTTTTTCGTTTTATTTTTTTTTTTTTTTTTTGTTTTTTTTATAAACGATTTTTCTCAATGGTGCTGCTGTGGCTTCCGGTTTATAAGACGTATTGAATAGCCTCACGTCCAACCGGGTTTGAATTTGCAGTTGTTGTTCTCGATATGTGACTCATAGCTAGGGGTAGAATAGATGCAATTATATATTTCCCGAAAACATTTTGGCAAATTAGAACTACGCAATTTAAACTCAGCTCATTGATTATACTTTCTACAGCGATAAGAAACTAAGCAAAAAAAAAATCATCAGTTTTTCTTTCTTTTTTTCTTATTATAAGCGATAATTATTCTAAAGAATTCTCATTATTCTAAAGGAATCTATTGTCGCATCTTCTTTCGATGTTCTTGTAAGTTACAACCCCTTATCAAGATCAGACTCAAGTTTTTCCTATTTGTTTTTACCAATCCACATTTTCTATCGTTCCTAACTAATGAGGTATGAACAATTGTACAGGGTGACCCAAAACACAGGAATTTTTGAAGTGCGTATTGCCAGACATGAGCAAGTGGCAATACAGTGGCCTTGAGCAAGTAAACATTTCGCCATTTAGATTTCAAGATGAAATTCACAGTATCCCAGCTGAGATGTTGCAGCAGTCAATGAGGAATCTCAACAGCGGATTTCAAGAATGCATTCGTACAGGAGGACGCCATCTACAGGACGTAATTTTAAAAAAATGAAAATTCCATCATTGTTTCTTAAATGGCATATTTTAAATTTTTAATTACTATGAATAAAATATTTTTCTTCCATCACTCTTGGATTTATTGGATTGTTAAAAAGTTCCCGTTTTTTTGGGTTACCCTATATATTTGAGTAGTGTCCGTCTTTTTTTTTTTATACGACGCCATCATGTATATTATAGAATACCTTTCCAAATAGTGTTTGAATGTAAGTGGATATAACGAACTTGACTGGAATTGGATTTCAGCTCCGATTACCAATTCCTATACCTTATCCGTCCTCCCATCCAAGTATACAGCACCAGATATTCTCAAGCAGTCACCAACTCAGTACTGACCAGGCTCGACATTGCTTAACTGCAGTGATCGTATTAGAACCCGCTTTTCAACATATGCAAGCCATATTAATTATAAAAGATAAAGTCCTTTTTATATATCGATATCAGTTTTGATAAGGGCACCTCATATAAGTTATTTTCATTTCGAAAGTTAAAACATCAGACAACACCACTTTTAAATCCATTAAATTTATAATCTTTAGTGAATTTTAATATGTAAAATCTTTCTTAAACTATTTTCCTTTACATTTCCTTAAGAATAAATACCATTGAGGAAGTTATCAATTAATCCCATTTCTCCAGGCATGGGTTAAATAGTAGAAATTTTATCTAGAATAATCTTTGTTAATCTAAAAATATCCTTAATGCAGTATACACTTGTAAGAAAAAAATATTTATTATTTTTAGTTTAAATAAGTCTGTATTGCTGCAACGTCACTTGTACAAATCAAAATCTCGCTGGTTCACTTCACCGTCCTCGCTTTCTGTACACCTCACTACGTATAGCCGTTGTTTCTTCTCTCTTTTCACTGCTCCCGTCCTCTTTTATCAGGCCAACACCGTGGTTCCCCAACCAATCAGCGTTCTTCGATTTTATTCTTGAATACACCGGCAAATTGCCTCCTCCAGTTCGACCAATCAGCACACGACTTGCTATTAGTGGAAAAATGTCAAACTGTACAAAACACCCCCCATCGCTGCATATACTGCTAGAATGACTGGACGGGAGAGTAATGCCATTTTTCACGGGGAAAACTTTCTAATGTCCCCTGCCGCACGTTAAGGTAAGACCCTTATTTTCCTATACACCAGATGCAAGCCACTCTGGATCGCTAGCTTCTATGGGACTGTTCACCACATTATTCTTACAATCTAAAATATGTTTAGCCTTTAAATAACCAACAAGAGATTGAAAAAAAAAACGTAAAAAAAAACAAAAACTTCTTTGTTTTTATGTACCATGTCCTTTCAAGACGTAGGCGATCATGGCCATCCACTTTCCTCTATCCCTTGTAGCTCTTTCCTTCCCTCTGCTTCTTCCCCCCTGACAACATTCTGTTATCCACTTGTTTAAACCCGCCAGTGTTGTTTTCCCTTGTCTTTCTTTCCCGTGAATATCAGATTTTCCTGGACCGCCTTTCTCATTACGTGTCCCCTATTTTTTTTCGTCTGGCTCACTTGCCTTCTTTCTGTTAGGGCAGCTAGGACAGACGGAAAATTATACAAGTCAGTGAGACTATTTAATTTTCTTGGCTGTTTTCTTATTTATTTAATTTACTAGCAGGTTTTGCCCCTTCGCTATCGCTTCGCAAAGATATATTCACTACATGAAATCTTTGAAACAAAAATTTTAAATGAACATTTCATTCATAAATTGGCTTGTTATAGTTAAATAAAGTTCTACAAAGAGATGCCAACTTGTTGAAGGCCAAGGAAAATGAAAATTTCAAACACTTTCCTGCACTATATAAGACTATATTCATAAACAGAACTATTTTTGACAGGAAAATCAAAACAATCCCCTAATAAAAGAACAGAAATGAATGACAGTTAATTAATGAAATAAAATATTCAAAAATCAATATACAAAATAATTAAACCTGAAGGGTGATATTGCTGAAAGTAGATGATATACAATAGAGATATTGAGCCTTTAGCGCGAAAATTCCTCATGGGAGGGGTTGTACGTACTCGGATACTAACGGGTCACAGGACTCGTCCCTGGGCTGGTGGTATCACGGCTACGACTAGCTTGGACCGGCTCCGGCCTGGACCAGCTATGACTAGTTTAGACCAGCTTTGACCAGCTTTGACCAGCTTGGACAAGCTATATCCAGCTTGGACCAGCGGTCCGAGTGAAAACACTCGGGTCTCCATGTTAAAAATCGACCTTGTGTCGCAACCTGACTCAGTGGGGGTCAAGTAAATAAACTTACCAGTCACAGGGCTCCGCCTCTGTGCTGGTGGTATCACAGCTATGGCTAGCTTGGACCGGCTCTGACCAGTTTAGACCAGCTATGACAAGCCAAGACCAGCTATGACTAGCTTAGACCAGCTCTGACCAGCTTAGACCAGCGACCCGAATGAAAACACTCGGGTTCCCACGTTAAAAACTGATCTTGTGTCACAACCTGACTCAGTGCTCAAGTAATTACCGCGAATATTCCTCCTTGGAGGGTGTGTACGCATTCGGATACTTACCGGTCACCGGGCTCTGTTCCTGTGCTGGTGGTATCACGGCTCTGACTAGCTTGGACCGGCTCTGACCAGCTTGGACCAGCTATGACAAGCATAGACCAGTTGTGACCAGCTTGGACAAGCTAAGACCAGCGGCTCGAGTGATAACACTCGGCTCCGCACGGTACAGGAATTTCTAACGCAGGCTTATCATCTCTCAGTTGCGTCTCTGTTTTTCGACGGAGTACGCTCAGGGGCTTCTCTGTCAAAGGACGGAGGGGCAACTGAGAAAATTATACTGAGATTTGCCCAGCCCTGGGGAACAGCTTCCCGAGGCCTCGCCCTCCCAATGCACCAGAGGGAGGGATCGGTGCTGGCACGGTCGCTCGGGTCCCCACTTTAAAACGACCATGTGCCACATCTCGTTCTAGTGGGTGAACGAGTAAACACCGTGAAAATTTCTCCCTGGAGCAGTTTTTAACGCAGGCTTATCATCTCTCAGTTGCGTCTCTGTCTTTGGACAGAGTGCGCTCAAGGGCTTCTCTGTCACCGTGAAGATTTCTATAAAGTAAACCCTGGCTTTTTAATCTCAGAATTCGTGGGAAAATTGAGCTCCAATTTCGCATTTATTCACAGATTCCACAATATAGGTTTTACTTAATTAGCTATTATGTTTCTCTACCTCTTCAGATATAAAATTAATTCTAATTTCTATTTTTCCATCTTTACTCTATATTCATTTTATCTTATAAATTGTCCCTTGTTCTGTCACCAGTGATATAATAATAATTGTTTTTACTGAAATAAGGATCTACATACATCAAATCATCCTTACGCTGCATCAGAAGAACTATCGTTAAACTTTTAAAAGGTAAGCTTAAATATTAATTCAATATTTAGATGTAGCGATCAATTTTGAATTCTTCTGTAGTTTATTGATGCCTATCGCATCTACTCTTTCCTAGGTATTGAGATGAAGGCCAAATCAAGAGTCCTCCACAGGAGCTAGCCTAAATGGCGCCTAATAGGGCTGCTTTTAAGCTAGTCTATAATAAAACGGGCACTGCAATGTTGGAGACAAAAGGAAAATAAGAGTTATTACCATTGAACCATGAAAACAACGATAATGGCTAGTATAATATATTAATAAATATTTTTAACCGCGCATAATCTGGTAACCCTGAAGCTGACCTAAACGAAAATCATTCCCTTCGCTTAACATTTCCAGAGCTTTTGAATGAGCTATGAGTCATTGAAATCGGACCAGTGGGACTGGAGGAGTTACTTGGACACACACACACACACACACATTGTACTTTATATATAAGATTTCTTTACATTAGTTACCTTTCTATTAATCTTGTGTTGAGAAGTAGTATCCAATGGAAAATAACGTCTTTGAATAAGACAGTGAGATAAAAAGTATCAGAAAATTCTTTTGAATTACATCTGCAATTTGATCAAAAACGTGTATAACTTATTAAACAGGATTCATATTCAAGTTATACAGACTGACAACGATTTTAAGAACCTTTATCTGAAAGCGTTGTAATCGCATAAAAGATGGCAAGACAAACGCTATCCACTAAACGAATAAATCAGTGTCATAGATATTTAATGTCTGTTAACACAAACTAAACCATACCTGTTTAAATTTGAGTGTTTTAAACAATATACTTATCAGTAAGAAAATGATTGCATATGACAAGTGTGGCAGGTGTATTAAATGAGAAGAGACATACATTTGAAATCAGAATAATATATTTTTCCATTTACAGCCGAGACGTAATATTGAAACGCGGATTCAAAATATTTCCTTGGAAACAACTGAAAAGAATATTTCTGCGTTATTTTTAATGGATGTATTTCGTGTTTAGTCGCGAAAAAAGGAATATTTGCTTTTACAAAGTTTATTTGTTTTAAAATATATGTATGATTAAAAAAAAATGAAATAAAGACCTAAGTCTATATTGCTGAAAAGGGCAAATTAATTCGAAGAATAAGAGAAGCACTTAAGATATTTCAAGATTGCAAAAATAACACTTGTTTACAACATAACGGAAACTATCCTAAAGGTTAGGAAACTTTTATTAAGAGGTACGTATACAAAGTATATTCATTGTAAATATTTGCTTTCCTCTTCATCATATATATCATATATAGAGTTTGACTTGCCGGCAAAGCTTCATCATATCCGAGCCGGGTAAGGCACGCCGAATCTAACGACGATTTCGCTCTGCCTACGAGGACGCAGTTTCGAGTACTACAATGGAACGCTTATTTTACTTTAAGATTTCTCGAACATTCAGGCTAGTAGATGGAAATAAATATACTTTTTAATTAATAAACGAGGCGTTTGCTAAATATTGTATTTATATTATATATATATATATATATATATATATATATATATATATAATATTAGTGGAAAATATACATACATATGCAAAATATATAAATACCCATACATGTATATTTTCAGAAAAAAATTCCAAGAGGGTGAATCCACGTAGAACTCAATGTCTAGGACAGAGTAAGGATATAATAAAAAGGCTTAAACACTAATATTCTATGGTCATAATTTATTCCATTGGAATCGTAAATACGATCCAATTCATCAGACCTACAAATTCAAAAAGAAAACAGAAAAAACCCAACTCCGGAAATAAAAACAGAATTTAGAGAGAGTGTAAGTATGAGGAGGAGGGAGATTAAACCTTAACAGAGAGAATTTTAGGAGAGGTGAGTGGAAGGGGTTTAAATAAGAGAAAAGAATGAATGTTGACGGATGTCTAATGCATAAAGATACATTTCGTGGTGACATACACACACCATAGACAATTTAATGTTATATATATATATATATATATATATATATATATATATATATATATATATATATTTAGGCGGCATTTTTTTCATTGATGCATGTTTCATTAAATAATAGAGACAAGTTTTCTTTCTATTTATTTTATGTAAATTCTTTTCATATCGTCTGATAAGCTTAATAAGATTATCATTAAAAGACGAAAGAAAACCACCATATTCATACATATGGTTTTAATCCTACCTAAGCTTTCGGCTTACATAAGCCATTATCAAAGATGACAATTAAATTACAATATATTAAACAATACACGGACATATTTCAATTTGCCTTTTTACAAAGCTACATTTATAATTCCAAGTGTTGATAGTTTGGTGGGCTGCTGGATCATGTAATTTAAATTGTGTATATTTAGGCAGCTTCATTGAGACGGATGAAAGTCAGCTGTAAGAATATCAGTGCTACTGGTAAAAAAATATTTATTTCTCTATTACATCTTGTTAGTTGAGTCATAGCAATTATGCGTGAAAAATAATATAGCCTAAAAGTCGGCCAAGGCTTCGCTGGCACACCTCCACTCGATGGTCAAAATTATTTTGATGACGTCTCTGTATAGTTGCTCCTCGAGCTTACCAATGTACCTTATCTCATCATTCAGCTGTTGAATTGCTGTTGGCCTGTTGGCTTAGACCTTACATTTGAGATGACCTCAAAGGAAGATATCTAAAGGCGTCAAGTGGTGGTCAGTTGAATTCGCTGTTTCGAGAGATGATGAGACCTGGAAAATTCTCATTGCATTTCTGTTTGAACGTCCATTTTCGTAATAGGCTTCGATATAAAGTTGTTTGGTTGTTAATCTTTCCATAGTTAAAATTGCTAAAGACTTAAGTTGTTAAATCTGAAAGAAAAAGAAACAATCATTAGACGCTTAAACTTAATTAAACATTTAAAATCGATACGAGTTATTGGAACACCCTGTATATATATATTAAATAATATTTATGTTGGTCACACCACAAACTCGCTTTCACGACGCTTGACACTACATTTTAATGAAAACTCTAACATTTTTAGGCATTTAAAACAACATGCCTGCCCGCACACACAATTCCGTAAAATACTTGTCGAAAACACAACTATACTTCGACATGAAAACAATAGACAAAAACTAAAAATCCTTGAAGCATTATACATCAAACAGTTAAAACCCAACCTAAACAAAATCAATTATGGCATCTCTACAAATATTCTTAAATGTCTATAATTGGTAACAGAAGCCATTGGTTTATACCAACGGCATTCCTTACTTCATTCTACAATTCACTCTCGTGTAGTCATGTGTGACGTCATGAGATGCTGTGCGATTTTCGCTTCTAGCGTCTTATATGCTCGTGTTTATCGTTGCTTAGTGATTAACTATGTAAACAATGACAGACTATCATCACTGTCGTGTCCGTATATTGTTTAATATGTTTGTGATTTACATCTTTGATAATGGCTTAAGTAAGCCGAAAGCTTAGATTATATTAAAAAATATGGATCAATATTGTGAATTTATTTAATGAAACGTGTATAATATATATATATATATATATATATATATATATATATATATATATATATATATATATATAAAGCATAATGAGAAGCCACGTATACTTTCTTAATATGTATATATAGAAAAAGTTGCAAATTAAAAAAATAATAATGTTTTATTTTTATGAAAGTATTTATTTATATATATATATATATATATATATATATATATATATATATATATATATATATATATTTATAAATTCTTTCCAATCTTTCATCAGAAATAACTGTTTGTTACAAATAAATTAAAAATACTGTTTGTTAGCAAGTAGCGTCCGTCTCGAGACGCGGACGTCACGTGATATGGAACGTCACTGTTCGGATATTCCTAACTTAAATCTAACTGTTATAGATATTTTAGATGTTGTTAAAAAAATATTTGTAACAAACAGTTATTTCTGATGAAAGATTGAGGACAATTTGAAATATCAAATATATATATAAATATATATATATATATATATATATATATATATATATATATATATACTTTCTTAAAATAAAACATTATTATTTTTTTAATTTGCATCTTTTTCTATATATATATATATATATATATATATATAATTATTTATTTTAAAAAAAATTATAACATAAATATGTTATAAAATCACTACAAAAATAGCCATTTTGTTTCAACACTCTCAGTGTCTTATCAAGTGATGATGTTGAATGTAAAATAAATGGTTTTAAAAGTTTCTGAATTAATTAACAATCCTTCACAAGGGAAAACGTTCTTACAAAAGCTAGATGGACCAATCAAAGTACAAGTATAGGAAAATTCAAAAGCTTGACAACGAAGTCATGTTATAATAGCTATTCAAATATTTAAAATATGGGTAGTATTAAAAAAAGAATTTATTCTAACCAATAATTACTAAATTATATGATAAAATTTAATATTAAAATTAAAACTGCTAATTTCAAGATCAAAATTTAATCGCTATTAAGTTTTAACTATTTATATATATATATATATATATATATATATATATATATATATATATATATATATATATATATATATATATAGATAGATAGATAGATAGATAGATAGATAGATAGATGTATATGTGTGCTACGACAAAAATGAACCGGAACACCTCATTTATACGAATGTAAAATTTTACTAGTGAAATTGGGACACTAGAGCAGAGTTGCTCAATCTTTTTGTCTATGTGCGACCCTTGAAATAGTTTTCATGTCTTAGGGAAGGCATGCATAAAATTTCTTATATAGCATTATTAATATCTATCTCTTATATATTTATAGTAGTTCCCATGATAAAACATTATCAGTGAAACACGAATCCGTCACGTACTCGACCTGTACACGAATCCGTGAAGGCCGTTTCACACTGACGTCATATAGACATCGCTAAGTACTTATTATTAAAGCAATTTTAAATAATATAAGAGATTGAAGCCTTCATTATAATAACCAGTTTTCTCAATAATATGCCGTAAGTGTATAGTAAAAATTACGAAAATTCATTTAAACAAAATAAAAATTACTCAAAAAATCTATCAGCCTATTTATAACTGTATCTCGCTAAATACCTAGCAACCACTTTCGGGAACCCTGGATTAGAAATATCGCTCTGGAGAATCGAACGTCACAAAGAAAATATCACTATACAGGACAAATATCTATCAATGTCTGCAGAAATGATAATGATAATCTTTATCATACAGACCAACTAAAAAACGACTACACAAAAAGAGTTATGGAAATACAGGGTGACCCCAAAAAATGGGAATTTTTGGAGTGCGTATTGCCAGACAGGAGAAAGTGGCTACACTGCGAGACAGTGACCTTGGGCAAGTAAACATTTCGCCATTTAGAATTCAAGATGAAATCCACAGTAACCAAGCTGAGATGTTGCAGCAGTTAATGAGGAATCTCAACATTAGATTTCAAGAATGCATTCGTACAGGAGGGTGGCATCTGCAGGACGTAATTTAGAAAGAAAAAAAAATTCTATCATTGTTTCTTAAATGGCATGTTGTAAGGTTTCAGTTACTATGTATAAAATATTTTTCTTTAATCACTCTTGGTTTTATTGGATAGTTTAACAGTTCCCATTCACCCTATATAAAGAAAACTCAAATATTTTGTCAAGCCTAGTGAGAGCGGTAGTTACTAAAAGTTAAAAAAACACACGTATCGTCAAAATTGAGAAGAGGATCCCCAAAAATGGCAGTGATCACTTCATTGTGAATAGAAAATGGCAGTCTAATCTAGTTACGGAAAATGAGTTAATTCCTCAAAAACGATATTCCACTGTGTTCCATTTTCAGTTGTTGCATGTCCGAATGTTCATTGGACAATTTTTGTATGTTTTTCAACTGAATGTTTTTTATTAAGTCTTACTTATTATAAAACGCAGTTTATGTGTGTGCGTGTGTGTGTGTCTGTACGTTTATATATTGGATCGGATTTCCTACATTTTTCAACCAATTTCAACAAAACTTCACAGGACTACGTAAATTTACCTTGCGGTGGTTCTGACAGCGCCAAAAATTGGAAAAACACATTTGTTTTTGCACGAAATCAATTTGAAAACACGATTAAGAGCCATCGATGTCGCGAGAATGAAAGGGGACAACTCATATCGAGTTATACTTATTATAAATCCCAGGTTGTTTGTGTGTGTGTGTGTTCGTTTATAAAACACAATTGTTTTTGCACGAAATCAATTTGAAAACACGATAAAACACGATTCTGTCATCAGAATCTTTGTGTGTCTGTGTTTGTTTATATATGGTATCGGATTTCCTACATTTTTCAACCGATTTCAACAAAACTTCACTTTTTTTGGCAGGTAGTGTTTCTTATTGTCTTGCACACTTTTTGTCTTTATTTTTACATTCAGAATGCTTTAAAAATTCTATTTACAAGACAATTGTTTATAATAAAATTCTATTCAATCGATAGACTCATAACTCATTGAAAACAATGTTTTTGTTTGAGTTTGGGATTGACCAATTCGTAAAAAAAAAAAAAATAATAATTAAGACATGCGTGTCCGTCAACCTTAAACAATAATTTTTGTCAATTTTATTTTTCAGTCTTTATGATTGTCGATACTTGATCTATCTCTTACTGTTACATCCCCGGGCAACGCTGGGCTTTCCTGCTAGTAACAGATAAATTAACGATGTATTTAAAAATCACTGTACACGTTGTAGTGTCAATTAAAGATGTTCACCTTCATTGTTTTTTTGTTTTTTTTTTTTCGTGGCATATCAATTCTTTTTGTGTCATTCAATATCCAAATTGACATTCTTGGTAACATTAGTGGTTTCTTTTACAAAAGTATATTGCTGGTAATTATTTTACCATGAAAATGTATTGCTGGCATTTTTTTTGTTTTTTACTATAAAAATGTACTTTTATAATTTCATAATATTTTGCTCCCAGTTTGGGAGCTAACTATTTGCCGATAGCTAGGTCTCTAACAGGCGCTGTCACCTCGTGTCAGGGTGTAACTGGGAACAACAGCAATTAGGAGTTGGTTCCACGCTCAAAAAAAAAAAAAAAAAAAGAAAAAAGGTTCAAATCACAGGCTATGCAGCTTATCGACACACCCAGGGGGATTTCGTTCACTAAAACGGATTATTCGTTTGAACGTTGTGAGTCCGTTTAACGAAGTTTCAACAGAGGAAACTATGTTTTGAAATAAACTCAAAACAGACCAGTCTAAATTACGACAGCACGCGTATTCTCATTAATGAACAGTATGGAAAGCTGTACATATTGTGTACAAACAGCACATTACTAATTCGTTTTCAGGCCTAAATTGGTAGGAAATCGCTTGATTTTAGTTTCAATATTATATCTAGCGATAACAAATACACACGTACACACAAACACGCACGCACCCCCACATATATATATATATATATTTTAAAGAGATTAGTTATGTTTATACGTTCTTTTTATAGATAAAAATATTTAAGTAAAATGCTCTGTTTATAATAAACAGCATTAACAACATTTACCGGCCTATTTTCCATAGAAAATATGCGTCCTTCGATCTTGCTAACCGAAAAGGTCCTCTGTGGCTCAATCAGTAAAGCACGTCAGGCTATGTGACGGTACAGTATAGGATACAGGTTTGTTTCCTGCCGGAGGACGCATATTTTCTATGAAAATTTCCCGGAGATTCAGATCGGTAAATGTTGTTAATACTGTTTACTGTAAACACAGCATTTACTTCAATATTTCTATCTATAAAAAGAACGTATAAACATAAAAATATCTTAAAAATTATCCGACTTTGTCCATTTCATTATATATATATATATATATATATATATATATATATATATATGTGTATATATGTATATGTATATATATATATATATATATATGTATATATATATATATATATATATATATATATATATATATATATATATATATATATCGCCCTTTCAGCTGGGGTTTCAGAATAGGCCGATTGCACCTGTGCAGAGGGGTAAGACACCCCACCCCACCGAATGAGGTGTCCTGGGTAAGACGATAAACTACATCCGACAGCAAGGCCTCTGATCAGGAGGTTTTAAAAAGCTTGGAACCACCTCTTAATTACTTATGTTTCCAGGTCCACCCTGACCCTGTTTGGTAGCGCCTGTTAGAGTCCCAGCTATGAGCAAATAATTAACCCCAAACTAGGGTCAAAACGCTATGAAAATGTAACAATAACTTCTAATACCAGCAGTACATTTTTGTAAAAAATATATATATAAGCAGCAATGAATTTTGAAGGAAAAAAATTATTGTCAGTAACACCTTATTACCAGCAATAAAAATCTTGTCGGTATTTTAAATAACTCATTATGGTTGATATGCTGCAAAACAACACAAACAAACCAAATAAATAAATAAATACACATTAAATTCTGTCTTTTTGTCCTTGTGTCTGAAACCTCTCTTTCTCGGGTAATCATTATTTTACATATTATAGAGTTTTGAAATCAGGATGATCGCAAGATTGAAAAGGGAGAACTCGAGTTATAAAACTGACACGAACTTTCAACTTTATCTACTTTGTATCATATATATATATATATATATATATATATATATATATATATATATATATTAGATAGATAGATAGATAGATAGATAGATATATATATATATGTATATATATATATTAGATAGATAGATATTGTGTGCATTTAGGCAGTATTTTTTCAATATTTTATTTTCTAAATTTTTATTGTAATTTAATTGTCATCTTTGATGATGGCTTCTGTAAGCCGAAAGCTTAGAAAGGATTAAAAAACATGAATAATAATATAGTGATTTTCTTTGGTTGTTCAATGATAATGTTATTAAGATTTTCAGACGATATGAAAGGAATTTGATTAAAATAAATAGCCAAAACTTGTCTACATTATTTATTAAAACATGCATTAAGATCTCTTTCTCTCTCTCTATCTATCTATCTATTATACATATATATATATATGTTTGTGTGTGTGTGAGTCTGTTGAGAAAGATTCAAACAAAGTATTTCTTTTATTCATGTTGTAAACGTTCAACTCCAAGCACATTGCGTCTGCTAGCTGCTCTCAGGCCATTTTACGTTAGGGCTCCACTTGTTTATTTACCGATTAATTCGTTTTTCCTGCTTATCAACACAGCTTATTTAAAGCCAGAAAATAATTTAAACATTTTTAAGAATATTTATTTAGAGATAACAAAGATTTCGGGAGATGGTTTTACTAATTAACCCATAGCTCGTCGGAGAAGAGGTAGATTCATACCTTTCCCAAAGGTATTTGCGCGTAATTGACTAAACATTAACTCGGCTCTCCGGTTACAATTTCCGAGCCATTATCCATTCCATCATCCCAAGATTACAGGTATAATTGGTATTCACAAGCGATGACCATACTATAACCAATGTTTCAAAGTGATGTAACCGTATGCCATTTCTACCTATACATGCAAGTTTACATTATTATTTACTATTTATCACCGGCCACCCATCTCGGTACGGAACATGCTCGGCACTTAACTTCGGTGATTGTACAGTGTTTCGAAGTGATGTGGCCGTAAG
>CAHIKZ030005063.1:2575000-2577500 GCA_903632075.3 Acanthosepion pharaonis
TTCTACATCTTAATTTTCCAAAAAATATTTCATGCCTTTAATTTTCCTTAGCATTTAATTCTTGTAAATATTTCATGTACTTAAGCACTTAAATCTTTAATACTTATTTAATATTCATAAGTATTGAACTTTTCCATGGATTTAATTTTTGTAGTCATTATTCTAAGTAATTAAACCTCATTGAAGCATTTATTTATTTTAAGTAATAAATCCTTATTGAACTTTAAGAATTTAGCATTCCTATATGCTTAATTTCCCTCCTTAATTTTTCTAAGTATATTTATATGTTTTTTTTTTGTTTTTAATTTTCATAAATATTTTATTTATATAATTATTTAATATGCATTTAATTTGTTTAAATATTTCACATTTCTAAGTAGTTCATTTTTGGATATTTCATTTCTCTATATACTAAATGTTTTCTAAAATTTAATTTTCCTATGTAAATTTTTAAAATCATTTGATTTTTCAAGAATTTAATTCTTTAATTACTTAATTTTTCTAAGCATTTATTTTTTCTAATTAAAAGTTTCAACTCATTTTACTGATTCTTTTGACATTTGATCAATTCAATCAACAACGTATTTTCCCTGATTATCTATGACTTCCTTCCATCTAGTAACATGTTTACTAATTCCATTACTTTAAAATTCTTTTGGCTTTGATTCGAAGAACTCACAAATGTCAGTTTTAACCTCTTCCTGTGTTACAAAAGCTGTTTCTTCCAAATGATCCTGTAAGCTACGAAACAAATGGTAGTCTGAGGGAGAAAGATTGGGAGAATAAGGTGGATGAGGAATTTTCTCCCAACCAAGTTCTTCGATCTTTTGTGACGTGATTCTTGCTGTGTGGGGTCGCGCATTGTCCTGATAAAACATCACCTCTTTTCGACTCACTAGAGCAGGTCTTTTTTCCTCAAAGCTTGGTTCAAACGCTCTTATTGCTGACAGTATATTTGAGCATTAATTGTTGCATAAGGTGGTAAGAATTCAAAGTGGATTATTCGTTGGCGATCCCACCAGATTGAAAGAAGAACATTTTGCCCATGAAGTTCCAATTCTCGGCTGTGGCTGGGGTCCTTCCCCTTTACCAAGTCACTGTCTACGAAGCTTAACATTTCGATAAAAGATCCATTTTTCGTCGCCAGTCACAAGTCTATCAGAAAAAGGTGAAACAAGTTGGCGAGAATGGAGTGAAGAGCAGATGTCAACTCGGAATTTGAGGTTGTTTTTAGACAATTCATGAGGCACCCATTTTACAAGTTTAGGAAATTTTCCAAGTTGTTGAAGATTACGATGAACAGTTGTATGGTTTGAACTGAGAACCACTGCCAATTCCTCAACTGATAAACAGGATTTTCTTCAAGGTCTGCTCCAAGAAACTTTTCATCAAACTCAACTGGATGTCCAGTTCGATCTTTATCTTCAAGAGTGAAATCTCCAACTCTGAATTTTGCAAACCATCTTCCGAAAGTTCTTTCATTCACACATTCCTCTCCATGAACTGAATGAATGTTTCTAGCCGCTTCGGCTGCTGCGTTTCCTTTCTTGAACTCATAAAGCATTATGTGCCTCAAATGATTCTTGCGTACATCCATGTTAGCAGGGGTTTAATCAAACAAAATTTAATTTTATTGTTCTCTGAAATAAAATTTAATTTTATTGTTCTCTGAAATAAAATAAAATCAGTTTAAATACATCTAAGCATAAAAATAATGTTCAGCTCCATTAGACATTATAAAATACTCTTTAAATTTCGTTCATTTTAACAAAAAGTTAAAATTCCTTATGGGATGACCTGATAATTTAATTTTCTTTAAGTTTTAATTTTTCTATCTATTTCATTTTTTATTCATTTAATTTTCCTTAATATCTAATTTTTCTTGGCATTAATTTTTTGTAAATATTCAATTCTTTTTATATATTTAAATTTTCTAAAAATTCACCCTTTCTAAGTAATGTAATTCATTGAATTTAATTCTTCAAAAATATTTAATTTTTCTTCGTATTTAATTTGATAAAACGTCAATATATATACTATAACCGCGTAAGCTGATCCTTGTGAAAAATAAATTTGAATGGTAAAATGCGGTTATTATAAGAAACTTAATTTTTATCGTTCATAAAGTGTAGCCACTTAATTTCATAGACGTTATCTCTGGGCACATTTCTTTCAAATAACATTCAAGAGAAAGAGAAAAAACAAATCGATTCAAAAGACATGTGATAGTTTATCTTTCTTTTCTTTCGGAATAAATCCATTCGTAAAAAATAAAAAAAAAATGAAGAGGAGAAATAGAATATCATGAATATATTTTTGTATATATAAATGCGTTGAAGTTTCCATAACAAGAAGTAACCACTTTATTGTGATATATAACTTGCTGAAATCAAAGATCAGTGCGGGTTACATGATAATGAATCAGCCCACGCGCCGGAAGTAAATTCTTCAAAAAATTCTCAATTCAATCTATAGAGTGATATATTCGATATAAATGTCA